>JAIPRL010005246.1:0-33256 GCA_025469235.1 Pemphigus obesinymphae | reverse complement strand
GCTTAACTCTTATGCTACTTTAGATTTATACTTATATAGATATTAATTTGATAATTTATACACATTTAATAGTTCAATAAATTAGAACTTGAATATTAGAATTTGATTTAAATATTAGAACGGCTATCTATGACTATGCACACATAGATAATACAATAATATCTTTTGCTTGTCCACATATTATCGTGGTTAACCTAATGAAACTTGGTTACTACATTTAACAAACACAAGTTTTTGATAAGATAACAAAAAACATAATTAGGTTTATCGTGAAAACACGCGTTAAGTACGTTAATAATAAATAAGCCATATACTATATAATTATAAAGCTACTATTGTTAAAATTAGTTCATATAAAATTGCTATAAAAAAAAAAAAGGCCCATGAGAGGGGCCATTGCCCCTCTGGCCCCCCTGACTACGCCACTGATTATACCTATATATAATATATATAATGAGAATATGAAAATGTAAATTTTAAAATGAAAAATAAAAGTTTCAACGCGAAAATTTCTTGGGGCGGGGGTGATGAAATTCCCCATCAAACTGCAAATACGCCGCACACTGTCGAGCTACTGCAGTTCGTCCGCGAATCGCTATACGCATAAAGAACAGCGCATATTATTATAATATTAGGTATACATTATTATGTATGTGGGAAAATCGGCGTAAATGACTGCGGAGCGTAGGCGAGTTTATTTGTCCGGCACTGCGTGCGCCGCCGTCTCGTTATAAATGCGTACGGGCTAATAAAAATCGCGTTCGTCCACCAAACCGCTCCGCAGGTGTGTTTACCGCGGCCGACAACAATGGCCAATTTGCAGTGGACCGATTGACTGCACTCGCGCTTGAGAAAAAAAAAAAAAACACATAAAATAAACAGCAGAAAAAAAAAACAAAAACAAAAATAACGTATATGTACTATAACTCGCACGTTATAGTATATATACGACCAACGCGAATTTCGGCCCATTCGCGATAGACCGTACATTTTAGTTATACGTTATACATATAATAATATATAAGAACGCATTATATAACATGTCCATATTATACCTGCACGTATCGCATATATATATATGTATGTGCTATATTATGTATGCTCGGACCGTCCAAAACAGTTATGCGGGAGGAGGGGGGGAAGTGCAACCGTTTTGACCGAAGCCTCCCCCCCTCCCCCGAAACGCGAAAGTCCCCTACGAAATCTCCACGTCGATATACTAGATATATACGACCAATATAGGTTTATAATTAATGTTTTCAATTTAAAACCGACCGATGCCGTTTGTGTTTGCAAAATGACCTGCCCGAACGACTATTTTTTACATAAAAATATAAATATACGTTATGAAAAATAACAATTTACAATATATTATACAGTGCTCGAATTGGACAAATAGAAGAAGAGGTAGGTAGAAGAAGAGGTACTCTCTGGCTTTCGATAAATGACCGTATTCCTTCAAACCATATGGAACTTGTGTACTGTAAAAAATAATAATTAGTAAGGGTGTTCTCAAGATATTACGAGTATAAAATAGTAGAGGAGCTCCATTCCCATACACCGCCCCCTCCCTCTCAATTCGAACATTGTTTATGTAGGTGTACATGTAAAGTGAATATATAGATTATCAAAAAATAAGTGTTTACAGAAAAATAAATAAATAAACATCATTGTAAAACCACTACAGCTCCCTCACTACGAGCTCAGAATCTAAAATAATAGAAAATGTACCCAGAGTATATTCAAAAAAGAGATTATTGGTAACTATACCTACTACCTATAATTAAATTCATTATTTTGCTTTTTTATTATTCGTTTATAACCTGATGATCTATTACGGTCGAAACTAACTATGTAGTAGTTACCAATCTTTTTTTTTTTTTTAATTCTCCGGGAATATTTTCTATTTCCTATATTATTTTTTTTTTATAAAGTATTAGTATAATATATTGTTATGTTTTATAATATATATTTATTTTTATTTTTACAAGAATATTATGACATTTTTAAAATTAATTAATTTCAAATATATTCATTATTGATAACTGTAGCAGTGTTTTCAACGGACTATAATTATTACAATAATATTGGATAACATTTTTGGTTTTTTTTTCTGCGAATCCTACAAACTGTTCAACCGTTTTCTTTGATTCCATAAATTGTTTCTTCATCTCTCTCTCTTTCTCCCTCTCCCTCTCTCTCTCTATCTCTCTTTCTCTCTCTCTCTCTATATATATATATATATAATAGAATATAGTAACTATATTTTAAACCTCGAAAAATCGCAGGATTGCAGAAGCAGAGTTCGGAAAAATCGTCATTAAACGATCTGCCTACAATTCTCAGTCAAAAGCTCATTATTATATAAAGTTTTAGCATAAGAACGTTATTTCTTTTTAAATCTAGATTTTCGTGATATTTTATAAGATATATATATATATATATATATATTGACATTTCATGTTGAAAAATTCACTGCAGCCTAAACTTTAGAGACACTACATTTAGAAAATAAATAAAAATTAATGTACGCAATATCGATTAATGTAGAAAATATATATTAATATTATTATCATATATATAACCAATTATTGCGCCTCCACCCTTGCAGCACGGTTAGAGAATAATATTATTGGGGTGGAGGGATTTGAACATTTTATTTCGAGGAATTTCAGCCCCACTTCCCTCAGCCAGCATTACGAAGCATTCAGTTTGACAACCGAAACTGTTGCGTGTCCGAATTTCGACCGCGAAACGTGTCATCGCGCGAGGCTTGTACTCTTGGGGATTCGGTGGTGTATCCAAATTGGATGGGAGGTGCAGTGCGTATTGGTCTGTGGTGTTTATTTTAGTTAATATAATACGTACAATAATAAATCATTTAAATCCTGTGGTCTGTTTTAGCTGGATTTAGCTACACAGGCGTTTTACTTTTTGTCGCACGCTCGATCCGTAATAATTGAATGGTTCGAGTCGAAAACCCAAAATGGTAAAAATAAAATTAGTTCCGTCGGCAAATTCGATCGTAATCAAACTGATGAAATTATTATGCTCGGTCGATTGTCCATCGTTTTTACCTGTTTGTAAATATTATAATTCCATTTTATATATTTTATGTACGAGTCCTGCCCCTATTTCAGTGTGCACTACGATACACTGCAGTGCGCAATACGAAAATGCAAATGTGCAATACAAACTAAATAGCGTGTAGTGATAAATACATTTTTCGTGTATGCATTAAGTATCTTTAAGTAAGAATTTTTCCTTAAAATTTTCATTTCCTCTTATTTTTATTTATTTTCATTAGGTACAAATATAGTAATGAAAATAATGGTGATATAAATAGAGTGGGGAGCAAAGCCATCACATATCCCTATTGTAATAGTGTGCTGTACGAATTGTATTCTAAAATAGGGACTGGTATAGACGACTGCAGTCTATACTATAGGTATCTGGATGTTACCCGTTGTAGATTCGATTGTAAATATTATTATTTTAGTTCGAAAGTTAAGAGGATCTCACACAAATGATTTTCAATAGTAAAAATACTTCTACGAAAAACAAACGAAATTACTTTTTAAGTGATTTTCTACTCAAATTTATAGGAAATAACATTTGGAGATGATCTCATAGGAATTTTGCAAAATATAAATTAACGAAAAAATTACAGCGATTAAAAAAAAACATTTTTATAGATTAGATATTGTGGTATAATTCTAAAATAAAAGAAGACTAAAAACACTGATGAGATTATATCGAAAATGTGTATTTCAAATATTTTATAATAGATGTTTTAACTCTAAAACCATTAAAAAAAAACTCTTTTGGTATTTTTTCGTATTAACTAATTGTTGAACGAATAATGTCGTGATTACACAACAATAAAATGTGATACGGACACGGGACTATTTTATTAATTACTTTTAAAATATTCTATTTAAGTATTTTTAAATTGTTGGATTTTCATTTTTTATGAATTTTTTTATAAAAGTTGCCTACACAGAACCCCTTAAAATGGTTGCACTGACATCCTCTTAACACTATATATCCTATATATGGGCGTAAAATCTCGGCCGTCACGAGACAACAAAGTAATATTCGATATTTTTACATAATATAATATAGCTCTTGCTTTTTTTTTTTTTTTTATCACAGACCAATATAATATAATATAATATAATAATAGGTAGCAATAAACATATATACGGCTCTATGTACGACTCTGGTACGATGATACTTCGCCATACCAATCTATATTACCACGTAGATTTACTACCTATACTTACCACGGAAACGAATATACAAAGTATACCTATACGTAAATATCGTGTTTGTTTCGTTGTATAACTTAAAAAAAAAAAAAAAAAAAAAAACCGTGCAATCGAAACTAATTAAACGATAACGTACCAACACGTATTGTGTTTAAAATCCAAATATCAAAGTAATTTAAAAAACAACTTTTACATACTATATATACGACGATCGACAATGTACTCACCGTCCGAGAATATTCGAGTAGGTAGGTAGGTGTATATAAACTATAATAACAATAATAATAATAATAATAATAATATGTTGTGTCGCGATTGTGTTACGGTAAATACAATTTACGCTCGCGTTTAACTGTTCTCGATATATTAATAATAATAAGTGTGAATTTGAAAATAGAGGGAATTTAAAAATCACACGTATCGTCGAGCATAATATTAATACAATATATACAATGAATCTGTTATGTCCGCAATAATTTAATATTATATATAGTTGTATTGTTAAAAAAGCAAGAATTACAAAATACGTCTAGGTGTTATTGTGTAGGTATGCACATATCAGACGTCCAAACAGAAAATAAAAAATATCGTTATAACTAATGTTATATATAATGATGTACATAATGTATGTATAGGTATGTGTAATATTATTATGTATGCCGCAGACATCATTGGGACTTTACACTTGCCTTGAAAAACCAACGCTATAATGTATTGTAGCTTTTTGCCATTTGACTTCGGTCGTTATCTATACTACGGTGGTCGATATAATAATAATATCGATATCGATATCTGTTGCGATACGTCATTCGTGGGTACCTATATAATATAATATTATATAGGTGTTGAAGTAAAATTTCTATTATAATCTTAATAACGCGTCCTTGACCCGTTGCAAATCATTACGGATTCGATCGATAATATTGCAAACGGCGAATATATACAACACAATATCGAACCGTCCACGTATTATTCCTTAACCTAACCTAACCTAACCTAATTACCTAATTTAATTTATGCCGTACAGTGTTTTAAACGCGTGTTTTTTTTTTTTTTTTTTTCTAAAAAAAATATTCAAATATACTACGTAAACACGCGTATACGTATCGTATTTATGTTTAAATAAATCCCAGCCATATAAGCCCACGAGCTATTTGAACAGGGATTAACGATGAACACAGTCGTGTGGATTCCGGGCGAGACGGTTAATTTATTCTAATATTCTCGTGCGTGTTTTTTTTTTTTTTTTTCAACAGTTCATAATCGGCAAAACTCGTTTGACAAACATTGGGTCAGTGCACCCTAATGTTTGTCTGCCGGGCCGAGAATGATCGACCTTCATCAAAATCGCTCGCGAGTAATAAATTCCCGGATCGCGATAATTAGATATTTCAAATCAATATACGCTTATCCAATAATTCGTCGTGTAATCGAACTTTTATTCTACTTTTTTTTTTCATCCGATTTATCGGCCCATTTCGTGTTGGATATGTATTGCGTTTGCAAAATTACGTATAATTTTCTGGATATTTATTTACATATTGCATCTGTACGAGTATATTATATTAAATATTTTATGATATTTTTGAGCGCGGAGCTGATTATGAACAGAAGAAATACATCGTTTTTCAATACAGTGTTTCTACGGATATTTTTGTATATCAATTATCATTAATTTATTCAAATGTACACTGCCTATATAAATAGTAAAACTTTGTATTTATGATCGAACGTTTCAAATGCTATTCAGGTGCGTACACTTAAATAGAGTTTAAAATAAAATAAATCATTTATATTTTATAGTATAACGATATATATATATATATTATACGTATTTACACTATATAATAAATAATTATTTTTACCTGTAAGTTTTTCGTGCGCAGTCCACTATTTTACATTTTTCATACTGTCATACTTATTACTATTAATTGGCCATTCGTGCACATTCATAAACGAGCAATGCCAAAATGGATGGTAATATTGGATGTCAAAGTTAGAGGTATATATTATTATAATCACAAATATTGTTTTAAATAATATTATCTCGTATACGCTGTTAAAAATATGTGTTTTTGCGTATATTTTGCAATTTGCCACGCATATTATATTCGAAGTGGTGGGTGTGCGCAAATGTATAAACACCATGACCCGCGAAGATTTACTGTTTTAACCTCATTGATCACCCTGTCTACGTGTATTAGAATATCAACAAGTTGGCTACCTTGAGTTTGAGTATATCATATTTTATTATCACTATGGTTCAACATCATGGACGGCGTAATTCGTCGTACACGTCTGACTCACCCCCAACACTCGAGTATCTCGTTTTTATATAGATACTATATATATATATATTTACCTACTAAATAACTAATTTCACAGTTGAAATCTTGGAGACTTCCCAAAAATCGTTGAACCTAATAAGCTTAGTGTACCTGTTCTAATAGATGGGTTCGATTTAGTGAATATAATTTTTTGATACTCAAAAAGTGTTTGCGTGTTTGGAGCATTCGGTTAAACGAAATTTTAAATCGTATACATACAGCTATAGTATACTATAGCTATCATCACCTATTAGTTAACACGAAAATAAAAGTTACCAAAATCAGCAACGGATAGCATTCAGATGTATTATACACCTATATAGGGAAATATGAATCGAATTGTCTAAGAAAGTACGTATAGGTACATATATTGTAAATAACCGATTGTGTACGTAAGTCGCAGGTACTCTGTTTGAAAATAGGTCAATTGACATAGGTATGCATTGTGTTATTATTTACTGCAGCGTAGAATTAAATTGACATGTCTATCTAAAACAGATTTCGTAATCCAATTAGGTAATATGCACGTTTAATAACAATAATTATTCACGTTAAAACATTGTGGATTTCAAATGCCATTACGTGGAATACGAGCATACACATATATATATATATATTTTTTTTTTTTGGTTTCGTACATCTTGAAAATTGCAAACTGCAATCAATATTGGCTTCAAGAAAACCATAAAATCATTCGATTTTTCACAAAAGAATAAAATCAAATAATATCGTCCATTGCTATGGAAAATTCGATTAAAATAAATGAACGTTACACAGCCCTCCCTCCGCCACCGGTTACATTGGGTTGCTGATTTGTCTGCAATTAAATTCCATAATGTTTATTAATTATTCATTGTTGCTGTATATAATAAAAACTGGCGTAGTTAAAATATTAATAAAACAGAATGTACGCTTGCGCCTAATTGAAAATCAGTTATAAACTATAGGTACATAAAATGTGAAAACGGTTAAACTACCTATACGCATTTTGCATATTATTGTAATATATTGTGTTAATTATTATTACCTATACGATGTTATGTTGTTTTATGGTCAACTTAAATTTAATTTTTTTCTACTTTATTGTGTTCGTTCCTATATACTATAATTTAACAATACATATTGCATTGTCAGTCTTATCGAAACATACAATCCAGTCGTGAAAATCTAAAATACTAATCAGTAATCGTCATTGCGAATACGAAAATTTGATAACAAATTTTGTTGTTATCTTTTTTTTTTTATCGAATCACCACAAAAATATACAAACAGGATATATTATATATAGTATGGAATGCATGATTTCGTGCACTCGTCTCGCTTCACTCAACTCGGCACATCTAACGTTGTATTATTTTAAATTTGAAAATAATTATAAGTCAGTGCAATCAGCAAATGATCGAAATCTGTGCTATATGCAGAATGCCTGCCATTATCCTGCTCGTATATGTGTCCGATTTTCTGATTATTACAGTTTCAAAGCATTCCTTTCACATTAAATAATGTAACATAACAATCACGATAATAAACTAAAAGATAACTATACAATTCGTTGATTTTGCAAACAATTATTATTAAGGAGAGAAATAACAATGATAAATGAAAATTGTAAAACTCCTGTGAAAATACTTCAGTTTTTGGATGCGGAGCGTGAAACATAATATTACATAGTTAGGAATGATAATGACGTAAGTATAGTAAGCACTTAACATACGGTACTAAACTGAACTATACAATTAATACAAAACGTTAAGCAAGTTTGAGAACAATGAAAGAATTGTTTTAAAAAAAAGTTTACAAATAGGAAATTACATTACGTACGCTATATTGGTTATTAGACGAGATATGTATCATTTAAGTTAATAAGTTATGTTTTTATATTAACTTAACCTAGAAAAAAAAAAAACTATTAACCTTAAATTTTTATAATTTTTTTCTATTAACTTAACTTAACTGCGAGTTAAAAAAAATCATTAACTTGCTCAGCATTGGTGCTCAGTGTGTCGCAGCACCTATACAGTGCACAATATAGAGTCTGTATTCACCTAAATATCGTTCGAAATACCGAATGATTTTATAGTCTACGATCACGTTACACATCGCACTTAGATTTGTCTTATAATTAAACGCGATAATGGCACCGCGGTGAAGAATTATCACTCAAGTTCGCTCATAAACTACAGACAAAAGCTTTATAGGTACCTATTGCCCGTTACTGTTTTGCGGCTTTGTGCAAGCATTATACATAGTATTACGTATACGTAACATATTAGGTAGGTATGCCTACCAAACACGTAATTAATTGCCCACTGTCTTATTATGAAAAACTAAAATTAACAAAGCGTTTTCATAATTAAATTGCACAACGCATATGCACATTCGGTTTATTTAACTACCTAGTTTACTAATATAGGTCAGAGAAATGATTCCTTTATATATATATATATATACCTATGTAATATATACGGAGGCAAGTTGATCAAAAATGAATCGTGACTATATGTTGTATATTATATACTATATTTAAATAAATAAGTACTATATAATTACACATATAGTTTATGTCGCAGAAAACATGTGATCATCATGTCATCGATGTCCGTTTCGATACGACTTGCAGGTATATAATATGCGTATAGGTATAATTAGGTACCTACGGTTATATTTGGCTACGGAGTAATAATAAAAAATAAAAATAAATAGTATATTTGTAATAAAAAAAATAATAATAACAATAATGTGCGCCGCTGCAGAGTATGGGAGTCTTAGTTGGGAGTTTACAACGGGCAGAGCGAAGAAAAAACCAACAACAAAAACATATTATAATATATAATATTACCGACGACTATTATACACGGTTTCCCAGCCGCACAAAATATATAACTACTCGTTGTTACACTTTACGACCGGGGTCCCAGCGTCGTAAAAAAAAAAAAAAAATTGTAAAGACTGTGTGCCCGAAATATTTGCACACGGCTACATTTTACTGACGGATTATTATTATTGTTTAAAAATAATAATAATAATAATAATAATAATAATAATAATAATAATAATAATAATAATAATAATAATAATAATAATAATAATAATAATAATAATAATGATTATAATAATGATAATAATAATAATAATGATTATAATAATGATAATAATAATAATATTTTCTCGTTTTCGTTTAGTTGACCACGGACCATTTTCTGTCTATAAGATATTTTCTGTTTTAAATTTCTGCGGCAGTGTAACACGCGTACGGATATAACATTATTATATTATTGTATACCAGAATGGTAATATAATATTATTATAATAATGTTTTGGCTAGACAAATTTCCAAACGAAAACAAATGGCGCAATTATAGGTATGGGGTGTAACAGAGTACATTTGCATTGTAAGGACATTTTTTAACTGTACCTATATTATATTATACATACAAATTGAAATAATTATCGTTTCTATAGTTCAAAATATTGTTAATGCCCGTTTCTATATACACTCGACACTCCAATATTATATAGCTACAGGTTATAATGACATTGATGTTAATCGGATATTCGGACCTATAAACAAGTATAACATATAATAGGAATATATAGGGCAGCTGGTGTACACATTTGTTGAAATTAAAAACGGTATTTCATAATATTATATAGTGAAATTATGTTAAAAAAAAAAACGTGAACTTTTTTCCTCGTCTACTTAAATAGGAGATTTATTACAAAGTCTCTGCGGCAGGGTATGAAATTACCTACATGATTTTTACGGTTCATGAAATACATACTCGTTACACTATATTGTAAATAAGATATTCTCGGCGACGGAATATGTTCATTTATATAGGTATTTCATCATTTAGTACAGCTCAATGGTTTTAATAAACATAAAACGAAACATATCATGAGATATTTTTTTTTATACTTTTTTTAGTGGGGCATGAGATCTATAGTGATTTTAAAATTATGTTATTATTTTTTCTGCGAGCAACTTTTCGGCCAAATAGAATCGAATAGAAGTTTTGGAGCAACGAGCTTTTATTGATAGAAAATGAATTCTAGTTTGTACTTCAAAAAGTGGTCTATTTCCTATTTTTCTAGTAGTTTCCCTGAAAAACTATACCTTTTGTAATAGAAATATATATTTTATAAATTTAGCGTACATCACAAAATAACAAATAAAATTGTCATGATTACCTATTTTCAAAATAAAAAATTATTTTATTAATATATCACACCAAAATTTCACTCAGAATCGTTTATGATTTATTCACTGCACTTGCACTTTAAAAATATTGCTTTCAAATGCAAAACATCCAACAACAGTATCTTGTCCAATAAACGAAGTGTATCCACCCCTACAGATACCCAATGAGTGAAGTGCATATTTTAAATATATTATTTTGGTGTTAAATAGAAATATTTCAATTTAATAACAAATCAGCAAATTCATACATATAACATTATTCAATTTATTTACCTATCTTAAATAAAATGCTATGTGTGATTACTATAGTGGTTTTTTAGCGGTATACAAACATACAAAATTTAATGACCATTGTCCCCAACCAAAATTAAAACACATTTTTTTTTCTTTGAGGAATATTTAAAATAGTGTTATTTTCCAATTGAAATAATCTAACTAAAAACTCGTCGGACGAAATGTTCGCATTTAAATTTAACCGCAGAGAACCAAATGTCTGAAAGTTAATTTTACCTCTGCAGGGAACAAAATTTACCAAACGGCAATCATACCTGCTGGTAATAATCATTTATAGGTAATATGTGTAGAACTCGAATGTTGACCAATTATAGTAAAGTATACCAAAAATTTTATTATTCTTAACAATAATATAAACTGAATACCTATTAATACTGAACAACTATATCTATACGAGATATTAATCATTATATTTGATCTAAAAATGTGACGAATATTTTGTTTAATAAACCAAAATTATTATTAAATGTAGTTTTTTAAAAATATCTATTGACATATAAAGTAAGGGATTTAGCTAAACAACTTTGTCATTTATGTATAATTAACCTATGGGAGATTTATTGTTTTAGCAAAATATATTATATAAAAATTGAATAGCTGACATGACCACAAAGGATAAAATTTTAACTCGTAACTAGTAAGGATATATATTATATACAATTAACACAGTCGTAATATTGTAGATACCACAGTATAGGTATTGTATTTCCAATATTTATTATAGCCCTTCCGCCCAAATACAATTTTACAAAATCTTCCTCTAATTTTATAGGTTATTTTTCGCAAATTCGTGTTTAAAATCGTTAAATTCGTAAAGATTTAAAATTGCGTAAACTTTGCTATGTATATATATATAATATAGGTACTTTGATCGACGATTACAATAAACTATAATTGTTTTTAACTATATATTGTTGTCTATACAACATATGTAAATAAATATCTAATATCATTCCATATCAACGTTTTCATCGAGCATTTTCAAGCGATAGTATCAACCGATTGTCGATTGATAACAATATACAAATAATATTTATAATAGCCTCGGCCCTCGATATAAATTGGCATTAACCTTGACCAACTCTGTGTGTACACAGGTAAGACACGAAATAATATGTACAATATTCGCAAACCGTTTTATGTGTAGAACATTTTTCGATTTGAATATACAATTATTTTTGTATATTATGTAAATTATTGTAAATATATAATAGTTTGGAATCGAGATCGTATATTTCTTTATTTTTCGTTTTACATTATAATATATTTATGCCCAGTAGTGATTATTTAGCGTGTAGTGGCATTCGGGTGATTTACCGTAATGTTGTTGTTGCAACGGTATATACCTACCTACACATATACCTATATACCTACTATTAGGTACTTCCGCAAAATATAAATACGTTTCAATTAATAATATTACCATAATAATGGAATTACCTATATTTTATACGTTCCATACACACACACATATATATATATATACCTATTAAATTCCATAACATATTTCATGAGTATATTATATATATTATTTTTACTTTTTTTTTTTTTTTTTTTAGTAAAAAAAATCGTAATTTTATGTTTTTACACTTAAACTCCAAGGACGCATGATATCATTTTGTACATACAATATATGATATACGCATGTACATTTGTTGGAAGTTTGATAGGTAGGTAGGTAGGTACATAATATAATGTTATACGTTAATATATATATTATATATGGTGACCATAAATATAAAACAAAATAAAAAACCAAAAATACAAAAATGATCAATTGATGAAATGAAAAAAATAAGTACATATCTACTCATGTCTTTTTATTTTAGTTTTTAAATGTTTTACCTATATGATATTATAATTACATAGTGTGTAATGTATAACATCTATACTACAAAGTACAAAATAAATATGTACTTAACTAATAATTTAATTGCAATATGTTATTATTAAACTTAAAATATAAGGTAAAAAGGTTAAATACGGTAAACACATTAATAGAAATGGATGTTTGATTTAAGTGTTCTGTTTTCATTAACGGCGAACAGTGTTGAAAAAGTAAAGAATTTCATCGATAAAATAATTTCTTTATTTAAACAGAAAAAATGAACTATATATA
Source organism: Pemphigus obesinymphae (assembly GCA_025469235.1). Classification (NCBI taxonomy): domain Eukaryota; kingdom Metazoa; phylum Arthropoda; class Insecta; order Hemiptera; family Aphididae; genus Pemphigus; species Pemphigus obesinymphae. Next base: position 20,044 of record JAIPRL010005246.1, on the reverse strand, counting down.
GGTTTAGGCATTGGTATCTTAAATACTCATTTACCGTTTATTTGTGCATGTAAGAGTTTTAAAAAAAATCATCATGGACGTGAGTTTAGATACGTATACGTACCTATAAGTAAAGTCTTAAGGAGTCTATAAAAGTATTAAATAACATTTATTGTTATTAAATATCACTCAGAGTTTTAATATAAATGTTTAAATTTGAGGATGATAAAAATGAGTAGATTTAGATGTACTTAACACAATCATTTAGGCAAGGTTGGGCATCAGCTAGTTAATAAGTTAAAGTTAAGTGGAGAAGTCAAATTAGTGTTAACTTATTAATTTAACAAGATAAATTTATCAATTGGTAACTTATCATATTATGTAGTTAAGATATATTTGCGAACAAATTGTTATCTAGTTGATTGATTATGATTGAAAGTTAAATTAAGTAACATTTTCATTTTATTTTATAATAGTATGTTCATATATATATATATATATATATTTGTATTATGTTGTATGGATTTTGATATTCATATTCAGTTTTATATAGGTAGTAGGTAGGACCTATAATAAATAAACACTATACGTCTGTACATACTATATTATAGTTCCTATAGTAATATAGTATAGACTATAGTAGTGTACCACATTGTATATTTACAAATGAGTACATAGTATAGGTATTATTCATGTAATTTATAAGCAGGAACCTACTAAAGTTACATTATTTTAACTGCCAAATAATTCTATGTTGGACATGAGGTTTGACATTGAGTATTTATATCACAAAATTATAATACAGTAATTTGATGAGCATAAAATGGCAATAACATTTTAACACTACCTCTTTTAATAATAAAAAAAATAATAATTATGTACAAGTTATTTTAATTCTATGTTTTGTACAGAATTTGTGCTTATTAAATAAAATAGATAATAATGATTTATTTGAAGACTATAGATTTAATAGGCAATTTATTGTTCACGAATCATTATTGTTTTATTTTCGGCTGAATTAATTATTGTATTTTGTAATTTTCATATTAGATACACAATTGAAAATATACCAATATAGACAAAAAAAAAAAAAAATAATAATAATTTTAAGAGGACCTAATACACAAAATTTTTAAGAAGTTTTGTATAGGCAATTTTTATGATATTTTAAGAAAAATGAAAATCCAACAATTGTAATATATTTAAATACAATTTAAAAATAGTCTTGTGTAATTACCATTTTTTATTATTGTGTAATTGCGATATTTGTTAAAAAAAAAAACATGCTTAAGCAAAATTACGATTACTCGTTTCCTAGTGATTTAAGAGCAAAAGTATCCTGTTATGAAATCGAAATTTTACAACACTTTAGAGGGAATGTCTTGTCGTTTTTCAATAAACTAAACATTTAGTATACAATATAACATTCAAAAATGATTTTTTTCTTTTTAGTTTTTTAAACGGCTGTATCTTTTTTTATGGTCATTATTTTACAAAAAGGATGTTATGACATTCCCTCCAAAATGTCGTTAACTATTTCGATGATATAATAAATTGGTGTTTTTATTCTTAAACCACAGACTGTGAAACACGAATTATCGTTATTCTACGTAGACACGTTTTTGCACTAGAATTCGGGGAGTATCACGCGTCCTGTTGACTTTTGGATTAACCGAGTTAATATATATATATATATATAGTTGACTGAAATTCGGTTTTATATACCTTTTAACTTTAACTTATAGTCGAGTCATTAGTTCATTTGACTTGTAACCATTCAAACAACTATTTTTCAATAAACTTGACTGTGTCCAGTTAATCGTTTCGTTAACTTTGTCCATCCTTGAAATTTAGTACAACAGTTTTGGTACATATATATATACATATATACCATAACTATATAGGTATATATATATTGTACAATATTATTTATATTATAATATTGCATTTTATTACGCGGGAACATTTAGATATATGTATATTATTACAGTACCTATAGAGTTGGTCATCAGAAATTTCGATTATACATATTTTCAATCGCGTCGTAAAGTGTGGCCCGTACGCATATAGGTATTATAATATAGGTCCGCGCGGCGACTGCGGGGACAAAAGAAATCGGTAGTTTTACGACTTCTCTCGGGCACCATGTCTATAAAGTTTACTTGACACTTTGGTCGTGTACCTATATATATATATATATATATATACACACACACTATTATGTGTATATACATGTATATTGTGTATACATATATATATATACCTATTATTATTATATATGTGTGCGTATGACTTGTCGCTATGTAATAATTTACATTCGAAGCTATTAAACGACTAAATGGAAAACTAATCAGGATGCCTATACCTTTTCTGGGCCCTATAAAAACGTGCAAATTTCCGCCGGGGTCGAACAAATAGTGCCAGCTGTGTACGGACGGCGGCGGCGGCGGCGAACGGAAAGAAATAACGACTGTTCGGACGATAAATCACATTGTCAGTGGTAGAATATTCGGTTTTTACTACTTTTTTTTTTTTTTTTTTTTTTTTTTTATGTTTTCTGTTCAATACCGGTCACACCGTGTAATTATAATATATGCGCGCCGTACACATAGGTATAGTGGGCCCGTGTAGAGGTATAGCCCCTTGCGTAGGCCAAGAAGAAGAAAGGAAAAAAAAAAAAAAAACGGATTCTCGGCTTTCTCGCCAAAAACGTATGGGTATAACGTTATTACCGCGCGCAAGCCGGACCAGGAGAGAGACGGCGTAATAATAATAATAATAATAATAATAATAATAATAATAATAATAATAATGACAATAATAATATATATAATATAATATTTTATATTACCATTATATATTATGTTTACCGGTATAACTATAACCGAAAATGTACGACGTCGGTATATAAAATATAATGTTACGTTGTGTAATCGTATCGTGTAGTATTATGGGCCGGTAATGTCTTGGGCCATCGGCGACCCTCCTAGCCGTGCAGCGCGAGCAATAAAAATTGGCCGAAACGTGTTCTTCGACTATTAAACGTAACCAACACCCTTAAAATGCGGATGCCCTTTTTAAGTCAACGTAATAATAAAATTCATGACCGATTTTGAGTCTGTCGGCAAGTATTATTATTATTATTAGAAATATACATTGCCGAACATTATATGTATATATTATTATTTTGTATACAGGCAGCGGGGAGAAGCAGCAATACTGCAGTCGGCGTTAAAATGTTTGCCATGTGTATTTTTTATTATTATTTTTTTATTTTTTTATTTTTTTTGACATGCACATTTTACGTGCAGTTTTAACTTTTACACTGTAGGTACAATAATATTATATTGATAATGATTCGCAAAATTTCATAATACAAAAAATACATACCTATCTGCGCACTCGGTATAGGTACTCAATACTTATAACTATTTATACCCTGAACCGAATATATCTGTGATTTCAATAAAAACATAGATTAATTTAATAATATATGGTTGTTAATATACGTCCAACAAAAATGTTTGTTGATTTAGAAATGAAATATTTGTTAATTTAACAGTAAAATAACAAAACGTATTATTGATTTAACAATATCTTTTATCAATGTCTTGGGTAAAATTGTCCGATTGAATACAAATTTATTTGAATAAACAAATATTTTGTGTTCATTTTTTTCTCATTTTTCCCATTTTTTAATCAAAATAGTCAATTTAAACAAAATATTTTTTTAATTTAATAACATATTTTATTATAATAATAAAATCTGTATTAATTTTACAAATTATTTTATTAAATTATAACTTATATATTCTGTGAAGTTTACAAAATGAATTTGTTATTGTAAACATATATTCTATTAATTTAACAATATATATATATATTAAAATAATAAAAATTATATTATTTCAACAAATTCGTTTGTTAAAATTTGATTATTGCATATTGTTAATTCTAACAATGATATTTGGTTCAGTGTAGGTATAGTAATATTGAAAACATTTTTTTATTGCGTCTATGCCTATGTCAGTATAATGACACACATAATACGAACACATGAATATATACGTACAAACATCCGAGTTCAATACGACTTATGGATACAATATTCCATATGATATCTAATCATTTATTTTTAAACGTCGGCATAGGCACGATAATATAATATTTATTGCGAATACATTTTTAGTTTTTATAAAAATGTTATTTATTATAAAATAATAATATATATATATATATATATACATACTTCTTATCATTTCCTTGCAGCAATGGAACTATGATGTTACATAGATTATGAAAAACATATATACACATTATTTATATCTTTATTTTAATTTAAATACGGACCGAATGTTTCAAAACAATTAAACTTTACAAATGTATATATTTTAAGATATATATCATATTATCCACGTGTGCTATTAATATGATAATAATATGCACTCATAAAAAATAATATTTAAAAAAAATCATCATATACGTAAATACGTTTAATAAGTAGGTACTCACCATAATCAATCACGAACTCGTGACTTTAATATGCAATCCTGCTATATAGTACACATAATATATCTATAAAAAATAAACGTATTAATATTAGTTAATTTAATCAAAAGTAAATCTATATTACATAATATATTTATTCGTTTAATATGCACTGATTAAAACCCACGAGATAAATCTACGAATTTTGTACATATATAATAGTCGTGAAAAAAATCGATTCTGCTTTTAATATTGTGGGCTTGTATTACAACAGTTTATGCATAATCGTATAATCGAAAATATATATATGGGTATAACTATAGGCTGCCACAGATCTTCTTAATAGGATTATTAGCATTATTTTCTAAAAAAATTTCTTTAAAAAATATAATTTTGAAATCTTCAAAATTCTATTTCCAACCGAAAAATAGTGAAATTGCCTTAATGCTGGGTAAGTTAATGTTTTTTTTTTCTTAATGATTAAGTCAAGTTAAAAAAAAAATACTTATTAACTTAAGTTAACTTTTTTTGTACGAGTCAATATAATATTTGCAGGTAAAATTGTATAGGAGGTACTTGTCTATTATTTTTTTGGAAATATTGTTATTTTTTAACTTGGCATTTCAAAATTTTTCAAAATCAATAACATAATATTATTAAAAATACTACAATGTATTTATGATAATTATTATTAAAACTAATCACAAATAGGTTCATAAAAATGTTTGATCAATGGGTACCTACCTACCTACCTATCTACTATTTTCTTCAAAATTCTAACAAATTGAAATTGTTCATTGCAAATTAGTACGTACTTAAATATTGTTTATTGACGGGAAATCTAATATATTCCTAATATAATATACAGTAAAAAAATATGGGAAGATTATTATATAATATTAAATATTCTTGTTTTATTTATATATATATATATATTTTTTTAACAAAAATCTAATATAAAAAGTTAAGTTAAAAGTTTAATTTAAATTAACTTGTTAATGCACAGCATTGAAAAATATATTATTAAAATAAATAATTTGTGACAATTTTATACAAATGAATAACTACTATATAGACGTTTTCGATCATTATTGTTTTACATTCTATTTGAAAAGAAAAAATTAAAAAATAAATTAACTTAAATTTAACCTAAATTAAAAAAAAAATTACGATGCAGATCGTTGAACTATAATAGTCTGTTTTTTTTTCACAATTGGTAATACCTATACGGCTATACCATATAAAATATTATTGGTTTTTTCTAAATAAAATGACAGCTCGACGGCTAAATGACCAGCCTGCCCTTCCCACATGCACACGCCTATATAATGTATGCATGTGTGTGTATAGTATAGGTATACTTCTAAATCTCAGCCGTTTAGTGACCTCAGGTCAAAATATACGAGTAGAATAGGGTGGAGAAAATACCCTTTTACGAATCTATACGACTATTTTTCAAATATTATTATTTTTTATATGAGAACAATTTTTACTATTATTATTATTACATTGTTTGGTCGTAAAATGCTCTTATATGTACGCCAGGAAGCCATTTTCTCACGTATACGTATGTAGGTATATAGCTGATTGTATATATGAGTACGTGTTGGGTCATGTTTAACATATATATATATAGGTGCCTATATTATATTTATTATTTTTCCCTGGACAAATTATATTATAATAGTCATTATATATACGAATAATTACGATAAAATCATTATCGATATAATAATAATAATATACGTGAGTCGATCGGTTTTACTCGGTGTACAGTGTTGAACATCGTGTCCAAAATATAACATTTATGAAAATCGCTCGGTTTTTACTTATATAATATAGTAACGTATATGATATAAATATATATAAATAATATATATTTCCCGAAAATGTATTATATCATATATTACACTTTTGTTTTCGGTCCCTCCGGTAGCTGGTTCAGTGACCCGAAGTTGACCTGCAATTAACAATTTAACAATCGAAAATCGTGTTGGTGTACCTATGTATACCTATATGTACCTAATTTATTTGCACCGGTGACCGCCGTACCGCGGCGATTAGAAACCTAATAAATCATAAATCGCCAGTTGTGTCGAACACATTTTTCCGCATTATTCATTTCTCACGGGCATTTCGTTTTTCAATTTATTTTCCGCGCCAGTGTTGAAACCGGTATTTTGCCGTAGTGTACACACAACGCGGATACCATAGTGCCTATACCAGAACGTATATTATAGGTTAGGCATGACAGTGGCGTAGCAATTTTTTACAGCAATTTTATATGATCTAATTTTAACAATAGTAGCTTTATAATTATAGTATATAAGGTCTATGGCTTATTTATTATTAACGTACTTAACGCATGTTTTCACGATAAACCTAATTATGTATTTTATTATCTTATCAATAACCAAAACTTGTGTTTTGTTAAATTCAGTAACCAAGTTTCATTAGGTTAACCACGATAATATGTGGACAAGCAAAAGATATTGTATTATCTATGTGTGCATAGTCATTCTAATATTAAAGTTCTAATTTATTGAACTATTAAATGTGTATAAAGTGTCAAATTAATATTTATAATCTATATAAGTATAAATCTAAAGTAGCATAAGAGTTAAGCAGCTTGGCGTTAGCTAACATAAATAAAGACGAGTTAAACTATAACAATATAGAGTAAGATATTTTGTTGGAATTTTCTAAAAGATCTCCCAGAAGGATACAAACGTTAGATTGGACACAATAAATAAAATATATTTTGCCTAGTTAATAAGTTTATTTTTCAGTTTTTTTTAATTTAAATATTAACACGTTTTTATTACATATTATTCATATTTACTATAATTTATTAGTTATTAATTATTATGTTACCTGAGCATTAAGCATTCTAGTAATTAGTAAATATTTGATTAATGCTAATATTACATTTATAAATATAATAAGGAACAAAAATGTTATTTTAATTATGGTATTTATTGGCCGCCCCCCCCCCTGAGGTATGACGTACAGGTGGTATATGCGCGGCGTAATATGATGTATATTATAATATCGTTATTTTAGATGACCGAAAGGAGACCGCGGGTGTTGGCGGTCAATATTGCTCGTCGGGTACGACGTGTAGCGAAACACATTATTTTACACGATTTGACGTAAGTACACCCGGATTCTGGGCTATTTATCAGAACGCGTTTTTTTATGGAAGCAAACAAGTTATACTGTAAGTGCGGAGAGCGGGTAAACAAGGCGTGACAGCACGGCGACTGGACGTTTGCAAGAATAAACGACTTGGGAATATTATATATTGTATTCATTTGTGTGAATAATACATACGCGTGACATATAATAAAGTCAAAGACGATCGACGAATATTTATTATCATATTATTATATTATATTCGTGGGTTAGGCTGGTGAATTATATAGAAAAAAAAAAACGAACACTTAGTAAACGGCTACTGATTAGCGGCGACGTATAAACGCCACATAAACGCCGTATAAATTCCGAATAGCGAAAATTATTTTAAAAATATAATATATATTGTGATTATTGCTAAAAAATTATACCAACAGTTTCCGGCCGAAAAGCTAACATTTCTTATAATATTTTCCGAACATTTTCTTTAATATTTTCAAGACGAAAAACTCGTGCTATCATTTATCATCGTTAACTACAACATACAAATACCCGAGTCTTAGAAAAGCGGAATAAAAAAACAAATTATAGATAGCGATAAATTTTCTAGTGTCAGTGTCCTGCTCCGCCGCCCTTTTTCAATATATTAACAATTTTTTACGAGTTATATTTATTTGAAAAATCAAAAAGGTTTTATTTAACAAATAAATACGTGTTAAAATGCACATATAAAAAAACAGCTCCACAAAATACTAGAAAATGTTATTCTCGACCGTTTAATCTATGTACGTTGTTTTAATCATGATATAATATACGAGATATACAAAATTAATAATTTCAATAACATTTTACATATACCTACATTTGTTATTATTTACATAAATTTTGTAGGTATTTAAATAAGTTTTTGGTACAAATTTCGAGTCTATACGAGTAAACCCATCTTTTCCTAGGTAAAACACATTTTCATACAAAATAATATAGGTACACGTCAAAAAATCGAAAAATTGGAAATGGCTATTAGAAAAAATTGTTTTACCGATATTTGAGATTTTTGAATATAGCTATAATGATGTATTTCTAATATTACATTAAAATTTCAATTTCTTAAACTTAAAATTAACATTTTTATAATGAATAAACTTAAAATTTTTAAATTGCTATAATAGCCCAAAATTTGGGAAATTTTTTTTTATGTAAATATTGTTTTAAATACATGTTATATGAAAATATAAATACTTTATGACAATTATTTAGAAAATTAAAATTTAAAAACCATATTCGATTTTAACAAAATCGTGCTTTTAACGTTTTATCTTATTTTTTTGGTTGTTTGTTCTTACGCATTCATCGAATTACTTCCATCACTAATTATAGTGTCAATTTGCTATAGAAAAAAGTATTTTACTCCAACACTAATCCTTCTACCCGGAAAACTGTATAGGTATATAGACATAAAAAATACACTATGTTAAATTCAATCAATTTCTCACTTATAGCCCAGAAACTAAAATTATTAGTGAAAAATAATATTAACTCCTAACTAATAAATAAGTCATTTATTTTTAAATATACTTAACATAAACCTAGTTAGAAAAATAATATCTAAATATATTATATTGAAATGATACATACAAACATTTTCATTTTTCTTATATATAACCGTTTAAAAATGACTACACTAACACCCTCTTAAGAAAATATGTAAACTCTAATTTCGAAAAAAAACAAATTCATTTACTAAATGTTTATAGTGAAAGTTTTTAATAATAAATATTATTTAGTAAATCATTACTATTTCTATTTAATCTAAGGTTATATAGATATATTAGTTACGTACCTATTATAATTTATAACTCATAATAAGTAATTGCATATTTTTAGGTATTTTAAGGCTATATAGTGATATTTTAGTGTTTTTTTTTTCCAATAATTCAAAACTATATACAATAAATGTTATAAGTTATAATGGAAATATAATAACTATATAGTGTATGTTTTTCTTGAACACGGAATGGTTTAAATGACTTTTAATTTGATATTCACGACCGAGGTTCATATTATATTTTAAGATATTTATTATATTGACGCGAGAACGGCTGGCGTTGTACACGTACCTGTATATAATATTTAGAATAAAAAAATGTTTATTGCTTCAATATAATCTAAAACAATGGCGAAAGTAAACTTTAATTGAATATTGTTCACAGTATAAATACGACAAGATAACACAATAATGACTATTTATAATCCATATAAGGGATGGGGAAGGTTTAATTCATTCTGAAAAAAACCGGTCAGGAAATTTGAAATTTCGTATGAAACGTTTAAATACATACGATTGCGTGAACACGCGGTGGGTCAATCCATTCAATTTTGCTGACTATTTGCACCATTTTTGTGTTGCGTATATGAATAAAAAATACCGCGAAAATATTGTAGTAATAAAAAGCTAAATAATAATTATAAGCCGACGAAAAACTACGGAATAAACAAAAACGAGTTAATGCTGAATACGAACATAAAACGAGATGGACATTTTGTTTTTCCTATATAAATAACAATAAATATACGAATGCGCTGCAACAATGATCGGTCCAGTGTGTTAATACGATATTATATATTTGTTCTGCTCGAGTTTCGTACGAGTGCTTTCGAACAAAACTATATATGGCCGAGAACACGGAAACGGTCGGGCACGTGGTATACTTGACCTATTCAGTATTGGTTATATTATGTTGCGTAGGTCACTCGCGAGTGGGTAAATGTTATTTTTTTCTGTAAAACAGTGCAATATCATATCGCCATATTACATTTGAAAACGATTCGCGTGGTATTCTAAAAACGGTTCTGGGCGGAATACATTTCGCAACGGGGATTAGAAAAAAAAAAAAAATTGAAATGAAATGAAAATATGACATTGTTATACACTTCGGTGGAGTAAATAAACATACGCTTTGACGAAAGTTTTTTGTACAAAGTATATTTATCAAACTTTTTTTCCTAACGATTTTGCACCCGTTAAAAAGTATTTTCAAATTGTATGAAAATTATCATTATGCAAATATAAAACATGCGATACAGTTTCTTCACTCGTTGCTAATGACACACAGCGTGAGCCTCATTTAATAATAATACTCAACGTACATATAACACTCGTATATACTAATATAATATTATGTAAGTTAGCTTGAGTGCAAAACCTACCGGGTGCTACTCCTACTCCTTATAAGTATACGTTTTTTTTTTTTTTTTTAGTATAACTTTTTTAGAACGAATTTCATATACAACTACGGTTGTATGTATTTTGTCAGAATCCGTAATATATAGTCGGAGACCAAAGTTTTTTTTGAGAAATAATATGGTTGATTAATTAGTTTGAAAAATATTCTGTCTACGCGAGAACCTGCCTCCGGAGGAATGTCGCGCAGTTAATGAGTGTTTTATTCGATATGTGCGGTAAACGGAAAAAATCGTAATAAATAATGTTCTTATTGGGACATATTGTGTTATTATTACTATTTTTTTTTTCCTTCCTTTCAATTACGTATTGTTTGGATACGCCTACATATTATAGATCCAGATATTTAATTATATTGCTCGTTATATACCCTAGACGATTCCGTGTTCAATTTTTACGATGTTTTTTCGCATAAGATTTCCATCTGGTGACAATAGTTATATAAAAACCCGGGAACGGTAAGTTCGGGGATGAGTCCGACCGAATGATTCACCCAACAGATACCTGTATTATGGTTTTAATATTTCATAATAAATGTATTTCGAACCGTCGGCCTTCCGTAGCATTTTTCATAATCTTAATTAAATTTATACACTCCAGTGAACTTTAATCATAAGTATAACGATATTCAATCGGACTTTCGAACATTTTCACAAACACAATTAATGTGGTCATATTTTTTTTTTTAGTTTTTCATATTTAAAGTACATATGTATAGGTATTTGTTTTATTTTTAGTCGTTTTTTATAGTGTTTATATGATGGATTTATATGATATTTAATTTTAAAATTGTACATAAATTCAACACACAAATTTATCGAACTTATTATAGTTTATTCTGTAGATTAATGAATATTTTGGAAATCTGTAGTTACATTATTTTTTAAATATTCAAATAGATTATAAGGACCAATATATACCAGAAAATTTACTATAGTACTTAAGTGGAAAAACATATACACAATTTTTAAGATAACATGCAGCTTTATTAGAAATTTTTGTTTTTTTGATTAATTTGAACTAAATGTAGTCATCACATCCATCATTTTTACATTTAAAACATCATCTTAACTAACTTTCGCAATTCAAACAATTAAAATGAGTTTAGTTTTTTTTAGTAATTTTAGCTTTTACTATTTAAAAATGCATTTTTTAAACATTTATTAATAGTATTTATCCACTTTTAAAAATATGCAATAAAGATTTTATTTTATCTATTCCAGTTAATATTTATTGAGAAACCTAACCTGAGGTGTGTGTATATATATATAGAATAATAAGTACATGCTTATAAATTTACAAACTTAAATTGAATATAAAATAATATACTTTGAAATATGGTTAATCGTCAAATCAACACGTTTTTCAATAATGTATTTTAATACTTATACATAAAACATTTTTAAATCAATTTTTTCTGGAGTGGAATTAAAAATATTAATATAATACTCGTAATAATGATAAAATAAAATTTAATTAAAGTGGCCTGCAGTGTTTTATATATATATAATATGCCGTTTGAAACGTGTTTTGATCATTCCTTAGCTATATTTGAAGGTCAAATGTAGCATATTCCTCCAGTAATGAGAAAAATATTAATAGGTTTGTGAACTTTTTGGTCTGTGAAGACAATTCATCACAGACGTATTTATAACTAATATATTATTATAACATCAGAATCATAGTTAACGCGTATATTATAATATATACTAATATATGCTTAAAATTAAAACTATTACATTTGAAATATGTAATCATACCTTTACAATATTTTTTGCTCAAATAAACCATTTTTGAAGTATGATTTTAATATGTGTTCTAAATTAGATCCTCAATTAAACCCAAATATTTATAAACTGAATGAAGCAACAACTTACAAATATTCATAATATTTTCATTTAAATCGAATAAATTACGTATACCTACGTTTATTCATGGATATATGATGGGGAAGAAGTTAAAATTAAGTGTTCAATCTATATATTACAATAATACGAATTAAATATTTTAAATCATTTTGATTAGTACCAATGGTAGTTTAATAAAGTATAGGATGGTAAAAACGTTTACACCAAATAACTAAATAATTATCAAAAGGGTTTCATTGGCTCAGCATTATAACTTCTCTAGATATATTAATATATAACTAAAGTTGTAAAAAATATTTCCAAAAAGTATTTAAAATAGTAGGAAGTCAAATATTTTTGATTGGGTATTAAAAATACCTGCACTCGAATACTAGTTAGGAAAATGTTTTTGAATATCTAATTGGATACTATTCAAATAATTTGATAAAGTATAATAGAATATTTTTTAAATACTCAAAAAGTTTAAAAATAAGATATGTAAAACTGACATTAGACTTGGTATAAGAGGAAGATGCACACAATTTTTAAGGGGTTCTGTATAGGCAATTTGTTTGACATTTTAAAGAAAATTGATCATCAAACAACGTAAAAATAATTTAATAAATTTTTAAAAAGTAACTTAATAGACCTGTATCAGTACTATTTTTATTGTTATGCAATCAAGAACTCAATAGAAATAAATAAATACAGAAACATCGTATGAGGAAGTCAAAAGAGGGAATAACCAACCACATAATACAATTGATAGTCAGGAAACGACATGAAAAAACATAAAAGATACAATTGACGTAGCCTCATATAAAAGCACAAGGAAGCGATAATTAAAATGTTATAAAACTTAAATCCAGAATTTACAGCGAATATAAATTCCGGAAGGCAATAATAAATAGAACAACCAGAAGAGAGAAAAATTGTCAGAAAAGAAAATGTCAGAAAATCTAGAAAAAAATTATAACAACACAAGAATGAAAATGCAAAACTATTAAACAAGATTTTAAACCCCAAACTTCCATCATAAAAAATGACAACGATGACCTGCTGATGGAACCAATAAAAATAGTCAAACAATTCCGGGAACACTTGGAAGAGCTACTAAATTTCAACAGTACTAATGGATACACTGTAAAACATAAAATATTGTTTTATCATATAGCAGAACTGGAGATGACAAAACCTGGGTTTGAAGAAGTAGATCTCATCATCAAACATTTAAAAAATATTAAAACCCTAGGAGATGATGATATTAACCGAGAACTATTGAAAGTCGCCGTAAAAGATCTTTTGACAGAACTATACCTCCTAGTAAAATATGTATGGAACAATTAATGCATAACTAAGGATTATAATTCAGGGATAAAATATCCAATCTTCAATAAAGGAGACATAAAAAAAAGTAACATACTACCGTGGAATCTCGCTACTGGACATAGCATACAAGGTGCTATCAATAGCTATCATGAGGGGACTGGAAACACACACGCAGTAGACATAGTCGAAGAGTACCAATGTGGCTTTAAAAAAGAAAAGTCCACAACAGAGATCATACGCATACTTTAGGATAACTTATACGGAAATATTACGAATATAATAAATATCTCCATATGCTCTTTATGAACTTCAAACAGGCATACGATAGCATCAACTGTGAACAATTGTGGGTAACATTAAGAAACTTTGGCTTACCCGATACACTAGTGAGACTAATCTGAATTTGTAATAAACAAACTTATCGTAAAGTGTGCGTTTTCTAGAAGAATTATTCACAATATTTGTGTGCAAGACTGGTCTGAGACAGTAATGCACTATGCTGTTCAATCTAATAAATGGTGGCAAGAGATATATCAGACCTCAAAGAAATGGAAATTATAGGATCATGCACCCTGCTTGCCTATGCAGACGATGTTATATTACTAGGAGAATCTAGATACGATGTTCAAGAAAGTGCAAGAAAGCTAATTAAATCCAGTTACATCTATGTAGGATTACTAGGTAGTAATAAACGAAACTGTACATGGAGATGACTAGAAATACAAATTATGAAGGATAATTTCTACGTTGAAGGGACCTACAAACAAGTAGGGGACTTGGAAGTCAACATTAATGAAAAAATAACATACATAATGAATTTAGGAAGATACTGAATGCGGCAAACAGAAGTTACTTGGACAATGAAAGAAATGTTTTCCTTCAAATTACTGTCCAGACGTACAAAGGAGCGCCTACATCAAACGTACGTCGTACATATGCGTGTGATACGTGGTCTGTCATTCAGGGAAATGAAGAAAAACAACACGGTTTTGAAAGGAAAATACTGAGGAATAGACTGTTATATAATAATGACTTAGAAAGTTTCCAAATATGAACTAATGAAAACCTGCGACAACTCTATAATACGTCAAGTGTACATACGATATTTCTTAATCAGAAAGAGGATACTTCTGGTGAGCAGAGACTTCGCTCATAAAGGTCACAGAAAACAATTTAACGAGAAAAAATCAAAAGGAAGATCTCGGAAAAGATGGAGTGATACAATAGAAAAATACCTAAAGAAATGGACATGGAAAAATTTTACCAGTTTGAAAGATGAGAAGTTAAACTGTGTTTTGTTGGAAGCCAATTTTCAAAAATCGTATGAACAAATTAAAAATATAGCATAGCAAAAAAAGTATATTTAATAAATATTCAATTGAATGAAATATAAAAATAAAACATTATTTGGAAAATCAAATTCCAACAAAACATTGAAACAGTTTGTATTTTTTTTTAAACGGCATATAATTTTTGTCTCGATATTTATTGTATTGGTAACATTTTAATTACAAAAGTACTATTTCGCTCCGAAAATTTGTATTGTATCAGTATGGTTAACATTGTATCAGAAGCACTGACATTGGAATAAATGTGATTGAATGTAATTTTATTTATATTAAATATAAAATATTTTTTGGTCGTAATTTACACGGGACTGTTTTGAATTCGATGGTTTTTCCGTGTCGTTTTATTCCAGATAATAATTAACACTTACTATTAAATTAATTAAATATATAAAACTAAGACTATTAAATTAATACATGTATTATAATTTAACAATTTGGGCGATCTCTACTATGTTAAATTAATTTTATGTAAAAATGAACTGTAGTACCTATATTATATTTCCGCATAAACAGAATGCGCATATACTTAAAAGAAAAACCAAAAAATACCGCTTCAAAGTATATTGAAAATGCACGAATACACGTGTATCTAGAGATCTTCTAGTCGAAAAATTATTTACAGAAAAATAAATAAATATTATTGTAAAAGTAAAACACTAAAATCCATAAAAAAAAGTATTTGATACCACAAAAAGTGAAACCAATAAGAAAAAAACTCCAATAATTTGCAAATTCGGATGTATCAGTAATAACGCTTTCAAGTTTTAATAGAGCGATATTTTTTTCATATAGGTATATTTAAACAATTACTACGTTAAAAATTCGTCCCCTCCAAAAACGACAAATAGAATATTGAGTTAATGACTAAGAATCAAACGGATTGACATAAATATATATACCGCATACCTACATTATACGCCATGTGGCTTAATGAAATTTATCAGTTGAGTAAGTTTGAATGAATGTGTCAGAACGACAAACGGTCTAACCTTTATAAAGGCGCATATTTTCGTATGTTGCTGTCTCTATAATATACACGTATACTATAATATATCGACGACACTCATTATTAAAACATTACCTTGTTGTTACGCAAATATTGTTTCATAAACAGTTTGTAAAATATTGAGTGACCAGTAAAATAATTTCAAATTAGGATTTGAAAACATTCCGGATTTAGGTACTAGAATGACCTACAAAGAAAATAATATAACTCTGAAAATCGTAATTCGATTTGTACAACACGAGTAGAGGCTTGACACATTATATATGCATAGACGCTGATAATACATATGGAATAACGATCAACGGTTGTTTCTCATCACAAATCGGGAAATTTAATAGTAAAAAAAAAAAAAAGTGAATTTAATCTAAATAATAATTATATTGAAAATATTTTATTTTAAAAAATTTCATTCATTACTAGAATATTTGTGATATTTAATATCACATTTAATAATGTTTAAATATACCTAAACATCTGAAAAACACGATAGTTAGTTAGATATTCATAAGTATTAATAGTAGTGGTGAAAAATAAAAGTATTGGCGGTGAGTAATGGTGGTCATGCTCATTTAAACAAAACCACAATAGTTAAATCAGCTGACCGCAAAAGTAATGGTCAATACAATATTGTTATCAAACACGTCTTAATTTCGGTAACTAGTAATTATCGGTTGAATTTTTTCCATAACAATTCCTGTTATCATTTTGTCATGCTCAATGTTATGACAATTACGATTGGGGTTAGATTATTTTGTTGTTATATTTCACTTTAGTTTTGATATAAATATTCAGTTAAAACGTGATATTCTGAATATGTAAGGGAAATCAAAGTTGATTTATTAGAAACACAACGAAAACGAGTTTTCTAAAATTTGTATGATTATACGGTCAGTTAAATCGTACGAGTCAGGTAAAAATAATCATTTTTAGTATAATTGTCATTAACGCTAGCATACCTATTATAAAGTACCTAAATGATTATATTTTTTTAACTATATATATACCAAATTTCGAGTTAAAATATTTGAATAAAAGGTAAATAACCTTTACAACATCAAATAGATATTGATGTGAGTACAATATAGTTATAATATATATTTCTAATTACAATCATTTAGTATTCAATGCAAATTAGGATATAACCAAATTTTAGATTAGATAATATGTATATATATTATTGGTAATTTCATTGTGGTAAATTCTCATTTAAAACCCATAGAAATTCAGTTGAGTATTATAGTAAAAAATGGAAATATAAAAAGTATAAGTAATAGAATAGAATTATATATTATAATCGGATGAAAGGTTATTTTAATTCATGAATAATGTTGTTTCATTATATTGAAATACTAGAACAATTATATACCTAACATTAATTTTATTAACTATATAGGTACATCGAGGAACGTATATCTTATATAATACAATATTACTGTACATTTTTAATGATAAAATTTAAAAAAAAAAAAAAAAAATAGATTTCCATAATATTTTATACCCATTGGTGACTGTCATTATCTCGACATATCAGAGGAATGGTGATCATATCCATTTTTTTTTTTTTAATTTGTCTATAAATGAATTTACATTTATTCAAAAAATATCTGTTTTTATGTATGTCGTGCACAACATGTTTATACTTCGATTGTATATCTATTAGCAAAATGTTCATACTATGAGTTTGCCAAAAAAACAAAAACACCTAAGTGACCGTCGTTCTGCCGTTCTACGTCCTACGTAGCTGGTACATCGTAATTCGTAAAAACGCGTCTGGCAGCCGGCAGGTAGGTATACTTTAAATAATGTGATTTATTGTATTTTGATTAACGATGTCTCGTATAACCGGGCAGGCGTGAGTTGGGTAAATGTACGATTGTTTAATACTAAACGTCATAAAAAAATATGTACCTACAGACTTTATCGAATACGTATATTGCAGTGTACGAACGAAATGCATATTAAATATTCCCGTTTAAACGGCACGAATAGAAATAAAAAAATAAATAAATAAATAAATAAATAAAAAATTATTCACTCCAGTCGTTCTTTACACGTCACACTGTTAATTCAATAAGCTTCGTATTATTGTGTTGTATGATATATGTACACATGTTCATATTATTATTATTATTATTATTATTATTATTATTATTATTATTATTATTATTATTATTATTATTATTATTATTATTATTATTACTATTATTATTATTATTCTGATTATTATTATTATTATTATTATCTCGTACGTATGTTGCGTGTACGGTTAAAAGGAGGCACGGCGTAGTAGTTATAATGCGCAAATGCATTTTGAGTGGCACTACGTCTGCGGGGTTTAACGTACCGCAAAAAAAGGGGTACAGTATATCCATTCGAATGACCAACAAAATGCCTACAAAGTTTACGCATACATTTTTCAAACGAATTATTGTTATTTTTCGAAACATTTTTGAAAGGCGGGGAAAAAAAACTACCGGTATACGAGTAGGTTACCTACTACCTACTAGTACCTACTGTTTACACTGTGCGGTATAATAACACTGTGCGGTAATAACAACACGTTTTGACAGGACCGCAATAAGTATACCAATAATATTAGTATCAAAATAATTATATTATACAATTAAAGCAATGTAAACAAAACGTGCTCGGGGCGTCGTTCGACGAGAGCGAGAGAGTCGAGACGGGAACCGCGGAGAAAATAAGCCGATAAGCCGCACAAAGTACTATGTGCCTAATATACTATACGACACTACTATTGTATCATATAGATCAATTGGTTTTATTTATTTTTATTTTATTTTTTTTTTATTTTACAACTACGGTGAGTGACTCGACGGATCGAATACAACATTGTTATCGAAATATTTAATTTTGTCGGACCGCGGTCACGGTATAAATATTGCGGTGTGTTGAAGAAGTCTGTACCAATCCGTATATCGGGGTGAACACTGGTAATCGGGAAATATATTATATTATATATAGGCTCTGATCATCCAAATTCATTACGTTTTGGGGTGGGCAGTTTGGTGTAAAATAACGAACGATATAAATTTTAACCGGCGCTGCAAAAAATTTAAATTCAGAATATCTTTATTTTCAGTATATTCCGCGATTTGTTCGTATTCATTAGTGTCTAAGTATAGGATAACATTATCGTCCAAAAAAATGCATATTACAAACATACTAATACCTAATCATATGCACATTAGCGTATTTATAGTTAATGGAAAAAAACAAATCCATTTATTGCTAATAAAACATGAAAAAAAGGCTATTGTTCAAAATAAATAGGTATATGCATATATCTGTACAATATACCTAATTGTATAATATAAGTACTCGTATTATGTCTGTCGGCGATTGTTTTTTTTTTTTTTTTTTTTTTTTTATTGATACAATTATACATTATCGAAACAATGAAAAGAGTTCGTGGTGCCGCTACAGCTAATCCTCTATTATATAAAACGCTAACTTTGCTTCGTCGTTTTTTCCATGAAATCCTGCGCTTATAGAAATTTAATTCGCCGGACCGTTTCCGAAGCCGCTCGAAGCGCGTTCCTCTGCCGTTGCCGTTTTAAAACCGTTTTCCGGTCGTTTCGGAATTTTTACGCCTTTCGTTCCTCCGCTTTTTCGACTTTTCTCCGAGCTTTCGACGCCTGGAAGAAAA
>JAIPRL010005245.1:0-33258 GCA_025469235.1 Pemphigus obesinymphae | reverse complement strand
CTAAAACAGTAAAATATAGTAATAACGCAAAAATATACTTCACGCCGAAAAGGCTTCTACGCCGAAATGACTTCACGCCAAAATGGTATACGCCGAAACGGCCACGCCGAAATGTCCTAGACCGATATAAATAGTAGTAATTACATCACGAAAATCAAATGAATATTAGATTTTTAAAATATTATTTATGTACTCTATCAATTACCAACTAAAATTTTTGATTTCGAAGAAAATTTTAAATCTAATTTGGAAAAAAGGAATAAATGTTGAAAGATTCAATTATGTATTTATGAATTGGAGTCGTATGGGTACGTGGAAATAAATAGTAAAATCTGGAATATAAAATATTCGGAATTATAATGATAATGGGAATGTTATATAGTGAATGTTTTAAAATAAATGTAAATTTGAACCTACCAAATGTTGTCTAAAAACACGTCCTTAATGCACACAAATTTAAACTGGTACTCCTACAAACGTCAAAACAAAATCTATCGTTTAGAATTTTTTAAGATTTTAAATATTATCGTTTTTCTTTATTAAATATGAACAAGACTCCTGGGGCCGAGGACCTATATAGAACTATAACCGAGGGCCCTAGCCTTTGGTCCAGTGTGATTATAGTTTACTGCTTACTATATTAATAATTCATAGAGACTTGCCACTTAGTAACACGCATACCTATTATAAACAAGTTGTCGTTTCAATCAAAAGCAATAAATTGATTTTCTGATACATGTATATTTTGTAATATATATACACAGAATAATTTTATTTGACTTATTTTGTGATATGTAATATATAGCATACCTTAACATTTTTTTTATGTGATAAGATTAATTATTCGTTTTTTTTCATATAGATCATTGAAAAGCATATTGCCTCTCTATAGGCTATAAAATTGATATATAGTTTAAAGCATCGGCCCACCGGGAAATTTCTCAATATCCCGGTGGACCAATCCGCCCCTGATACCGATCACTGATCTTGCATTTCTCAAGAGCTGCTATTAAACTAGGTTTAATATTTTGTTTTAATTTGTTTTACGTGTTGGTTTTTAAGGCCCAAGAATATCATGCATGTTAACTGTTTCTCCTACATCTATATCTCTCACTCGGAATTTAAACTTCTAAAATTGTGAACTTCATCTAAAAATAAAATTGTTTGAATAATTAGGTAATCAATACATAGTATACCGTGTGTAATGTGTATATTATATTATAATTAAAAATAACCTGTGAAATTTTTTGTTTCCATCTTTTGTAGATTTTTTATTTTTTATTCGTCTTCTTGTCGACAAATTTTACGATTTTCAACACCCGTCAATATCATATATACACCAAGCATATATCCAGGACCCTTTTTGACGTCGTTTTAATAAAAACTTTACTTTTACCTTTTTCAATTTTTAATATATTAAAAGCTTTCGAAAGAGCAATATCAAAAATATCGTCTAATTCTTCTACAAATATATTATTACGTTTTTCTTGTGGGTCTTTTTACCTAAATTTATTTTTATCCAATGATCTCCTATATACATAAAATGTTTTTAATTTAGTCGCACAGTCAAGTTTACTGCGTAAGAATACGCGCTTTTTTCCAAAAAAACAAACATTCATCAATCACTAGAAGTAAACTTCCGTTTAAATTTAATTTGATAAGTCGCATATTGTAAAATAAAACACTTATGCAATTTTTTTTATAGTAATTTAGAGTAAGTAATTTGATTTGACATAGGTCCAATTAAAAATAATTGTTGTCTAGACATTTTATTATGTCATCATATTATATATATATATATTTAATATTTTTAACTCAATTTAAATAATTTTATGCACTATTGTCACTTAAGCAGTGTACTATAATACAATTATAATATATCTGATTACTAGAGAACATGGCATTGTAGGTATTAGAATATTAGATACATTAAAAATGAAATATTTATAATAAACTTTGATAGGTAGTATTATATACTATAAGTTAAATAGCATAATATTTTGTATCAGGTATTAATATTAATATTATTATTTAGTATTAGAATCTATTTAGTATCTACTCAGTTAAAAATTAGTGGTTTAAAATATTATGAGTGGTTTGGAAAAATCGTATTTTCTCGGTAAGAATTTTAGGGCTACTCGGTCTCTGTCAATGACTATTGTGGATTTAAACGTTGTGAAATAAGTATGAATAATTTTAAGGATAAAAGTGGAGTAATCGTGTGTAGTGAATGCACTTAATGTATCAACTGATATATATATATACATAAAAAAAACAACAGTAATTATATTATTCTCATATAATTTTCGTTTTTTTTATTTTAAATAGAAACGACATGGAATCGAAACCCTCAACTTCCGGCCAAGGACAACAACATAATAATTCGAACAATAACAGCCTAAATAAGCCCACATCTCGTGTAAATCCCATTCCACAAGAACCGCAAGTAATGAACAACATTAACATACCTAGGGTCCATTCAAAACTATGCTGCCCCTGTTGCAACGTGTTTGTTCCTAACAAGAGGATGAGAAGATCTTAAAAACTGCAATAATAATAATGATCGAATTAAGTTTACATTTTTCATATTTACTAAGATTATCATAATTTCCATAATCCTGTATACAACGCGTACATATCTTATATTACTAAATTACACAGATACATCACTATCTATATATGCCGAGGCAATCTGATGCTATTTTTATTTGTAGATAATTATATGAATGATAATTATATGTAAAATCCCCGTATAGCTTCGTTTGAAAAATAATAATTACCAAATTTTAATTTTTTAATTATAATTGTTTATAAATTATTATCTAACTTATGTGCTAATAATACCATACAGAATCATACATTTTACTGTAATCTTAATATAATATTATACAACTAACATACGTACTATTATTTGTTTCTATTAAATCGATCATCGTTTATTATTGTTGATTAAATATAAAAACTTATACATATATCTTGGCTTTAATATATTTATTTACATTTCCGAAAAATAAGTATATGAACAAACTGACAAGGTTGTGATTATAAGCAGGATTTTATATACGAATTACCAGCGATCGTAAGTTCATACACGAAAAAAATATTGATGTATTAATTTCAAAATTATTACTATTGGTATAGTCGTATATAGAGAAGGAGTATAGGGTACTGATTAATTATTCGGCCCTACTTGTTAAATTAAGTGTTCAAATGTATATACCTAGATTACATTTTCAAGCGCAAAGCTCTCCACTATATAATATATAGGTTATAGGTATATTTATATAATAATTTTCAATGGAGTACTTTTATTATACTATAATAAACAAAAATTTCTAAACAATAAACTATAATTCCATAAACAATTTGTAGTTATTTTACTACATATATACTTATATATAGATACCTAGTACATAAGGTAGTTATTATGCTTACAATACACTAGTACACCGTTTATATGACCTAGATCAGAACCTTTTCCTAAAAAATCATCTGGTCTGTCAAAGTCTCAATAATACTTAAGGAACCTTTAGCTATGGCAAGGTAATACCAAGTTAAAACTAACTTCTAAGGAGCCGATTATTACGATTGTAATAATATATAAAAAATATTTACCCTTTTGGAACCTAACCGTTTTTCTAAGCGATTATCAAAAATTTAGGATTGACCGTTTCTTTTCTCTTAAATTGTTAAAATGATTATAATATTTGACCGCAGGTACTTAAATACTCTATATCCGACACTGCATCATCTAGTATATAAATATTAAATACTAAACAATACTATATAATATATATATAAATAGGTCGAATATACAAAAGTTATAAAGGAAAAATTTTTTGTTTTTAATTTAATACGTTTTGAAATCACGTTTATTTTCAAAATAATATATTTCAAAATCAAAATATTATTTTTGGAAATTATATAAATATAAAGTTGTAAACGTTATATATTTTTCCTGTCTAGTAAAATGGATAATGAATACAAATATTTTGCAAACAATTAAATCGGACTATTGAAAGTAAAAGAAAAAATATTTATGTTTTAGCAGTTTTATAACAGTTTTACAAATTTAGAATGAATGTAAATAAATGAGTTTAGGATAAATGTAAAGAGCATTTAGAATTTCTGAAAATTAAAATTAAAATAAAAAATTACATCTTTAAATTACCAACTGGAACAAATTGCATATCAGAATGCTCTTTATCTCAAAATTCTTACTTGACTTTTCTACTCGAAATTATTTATGTGTAATAAAAAAACAAAACATCATTGTAAATCTATATTACGCTCAGAATCTAAAATAGAAAATTCGACCCATAAGGGTTATGACCCCTCCAATCCACCATTTAACAACGCCACTAACTCATATTAACAATATATTATGATTTTGTATTTTCTTTAAGTATCATATTGTAAAAATAATTTATTTTTCATTAAGGGTTCTCCACACTATCGTTTTGTTGGTAAAAACTACTAATACCAAGAGTCTGTCACAATACAAATTCCGATAACTATAATTATTGTTAGAAATAATAATTAATGAATTGTTTTAAAAGTGTGTGAATCTTTATAACTTACTCAAAGGAATTCTTGAAATGTGATCTAATTGAATTTTTAAATTTCTTATTTTATATTATAATCATAAAAACAACAGTTAAGTTGCCAAAATGTTTAATACATATAATATACTTACTATAACATATATATAAATATTTAACTAAAAATATATATTTTTTAAAAATAATTCGATCTATCTATCGTAAAAATTATGGAAAATTCAAATATTTTTTCAAAATAAAAATTGATTTTAGAGAACTTTGTAACGAAATTTTAGTGAATATGAATGAAATTATGACTTAATTTTGTGTTTGCAAAATAAATAGCTGACACCATTCAATTAAGTTAAAAAAAATTTCATTTTAGCGGAGTAAAGAAATTATTGACCTTATATTAGATATGTTATTTTTTTATTTTTCTGAGGAATTTTTTTCGGGTAGAAAGGGTCAATTTTGAATTTTTAAATAATGTAGATACTTTTTTTATAACGATTTTTTTCTAGATAGTAGAAACCTTCACGAAGAAATTTTGTTATTTTCTCAGTTGTTTGCTTAAGCATAAAGAAAAACAACAGTGTGTAATTGAAAAAACAAATAAATTACTCATGACAACTTTATTACGTGTATATATTATGTCGATTATAATATGTATAATTATGTTGACATCATAAAATTTTTAATTTATTTTCCATTTTTTAAATATATATATTGTATAGATACTACCTTTGTTTATTTTAAGTAGTATTATTCTTTAATGATTTCAACATAATATCCCAATATCATTCAAATTCAATATATCCACCACCAGTATAGTACCTTTATTACTCAGTACCACCTAGTATTACGGGCAGTATTCAAAAAAGTGGTGTTCCAAAAGATCATATTCACGAACCTAGCCGGCTATTAAAAATTATATTATAGATTGGAACACAATTTTTATTATTTGTTTCGATATTGTAATATCCGTATTATTTTTTTGTAATTTCCCAGTTACATTATAGAAACCGAAACGTAAAACGTAAGACGAAGTATATTGTATTGAGTGAAAAATACGATATAAATATATACATATACAATTCAAAAAAATAATAGCTTGTCAAAAAGAACTTCAATAACTTCGAAACAACACGTTCTACCATCTAAACGAGCAAACGGTGGATTTCGCTTTTAAAATTTTCCTAAGCAAAATCTGATTGGTTCGCTTAACCTCGCTCTGTCCCTTCATCCGGTTTATGAACGCAGACGACTTTTGGCCAACGGGCGTTGGCACGACCGGCGTCTGTTCACCGCTGTAGACATTACGAAGTAGCTTGATTTTCTCGCGTTCCGTGTGCCCGGGCATCCGTATTGGTATGGCGTGCCATTGCGGCGGTGTCCTCGCTAGCGGTACGTTCACGATCAACGAGCAGTCGTCCGATGAGCAATCGTCCGCGGATGAATCGTCGAACAGCGAGATATTGTCGTCCGACGGGCCGTCCGAAGACCGCGGTGAATTCGCTCTGCGGCGGTTGTATTTGTCATACTGGTTGCGCCGCGAGACGTAATAGTATGCAGACGGCCCGGAACCACGTCCAGCCTTCAATGTTGGCGTTACGGACGCGTCGTCGGTAGACTCTGGTGGTATCACGTCTGCCGCGATCGATTCGCCCGCTCGTCTCTCGATCACCAGTCTCGTCTTCCCGTCTGTAGTCGTTTCCGAACACCGAGTCGAACGTCGCTTCGGACTGGTGGGCGTGGGGCGCGGTGCGGCCTTTGGGCGCGGTACGGCCTTTGGGCGCGGTACGGATTGCCATTTCACTTGCGCAGGAACCGCTGCCTGGTGAGATTTTTTTGCGAACGTCTGGGGAAATGGTAGACGTATCAAACCGTGAGTTGGCGGACGTCCTGCCGGACATTGTGCCAGGTATTCGTTCATGAGTTCCAGTACCGGGAACGGGCTCAGGGCGGGTCGCGTCGATTCGGTACACGTGGACGAATCCAACGGCACGTGTACGAACGCACTCATCGCCGGACATAAGTGATTCACCGCGGTACGACTGTATTATTGAAAATAAAAATAAAATAAACGGAATTAGATAATAAACTACAAATGAAAACGACGTGTGAAAAAACAAAAACGTATAATATTATATTGTATAATGGAAATGAAATGAAACAATAACAGAGTTTAAACAAATTATAAACAATTTTGAAATTCCTGTAAAACACCACCGGCTGTGATTATTATGTATCGAGCTAGCTTTCCGTATTATTAAATTGAATTAGCCAGACAAAACATCGATATTATACTCCATGGATTATAATATTATAATATTTCGTTCAAAATATTATAAAAATATGTTGAATAAAGTTTGTTTTTTATTTTTTATTGTGAAACATAAATAGGTACGGGTAAGGACATGGAACATTTTTGGTTTGCTCTGCTCTGATATAATATGTTGTAGTTATCAAAAATCTTCTTCGATTCCACTTATATGTTAAGGGTCAATCCTGAGCATATTAGTGTTTGGGAAATAAAAGGATGTTAAACAATTTTTACGGACATGGGACGTTTTTGCGTGGTCGACTAAAAGCCGATTTCCTAAATTTAGTAGCCAGATAACGTACGTATTATTATTATCATAATTATTATTAGAATTTATATTATATCTTTACAATTTATATAAAATTATCTTCAACACCTGAATAAATCTATCACTTTTTTATGCCCTACAAACTATTACAGTATAGATAAGCTTTTTTTGATCATAAATTATATATAGAATAATAATTGTTTCTAGCAATGACAAATCCAATTATACCTAGGAGCGCATTGGGTTAACGTTAGAGTTTCATTTACCATTTTGGAATTAATGGCTAACTTTAAAAAATTAATCCTAGGAAAAGATTTTTGGATTCAACACTTGTACATTCAAGGACAGATTCAGAAGTGTATGAAAGAATATTTATCGCCCCCCCCCCCCTGGACTGTAGTTATTAAAAGTTATTCTATACAATGCGTTTTCTATTGAAGATAAAATAAAATATTTCTACTAAGTAACCTTTAATTAATATGTAATTTTTAGGGGGAGCTAGGGATTTTTATTATACACATTATTGGAAATTTTCAACATTTTACCCCTTCGGTACACACATCAGATAGATAAATTTTTCAAAGTAATTTTTACACTTAAATTATAATACTAAATATAAAATTAATAGTTATAGCCGTTTCAAATTAGAAAAAAAAATGTAATTAATTTTAAATGATTTTAACTTGGTTAATTTTTATTTGTTGTATTGATTCTTATGACGAAAAATGTTTCTATCGAAATTTTGTATCAAAAATCTGCCAACAAATATTTTGACTAACAAAAATGTTTTTTTTTATTTAGGTTTGTAAACATAGTTAAGTTGTCTATCTGTTCTATTTTTACATCATCACAATTACTAATACATATTTACAAGGAAAATGTAAATTTGTCAATCTATTGTCCCTTACATTTCGTAGTTAATAGGAAGAAAGATAATAAGAAATCTAAGAAAGGTGTGTTTTTCTAATGTCCGTCTGTGTGTTTTTTTACAATTTACTGCTATGGTTTATTGATTTTAGGATTTTACACATAAATATAATTTATTAAACAAATTGTTTATGAGCTCATAGATGATTGTTTTAAAATACGATTAGAAATCGAGCACTTAGTAGGCTCATAAAGTGAGCTTTCCGAGCATGTTTTAAATTTGTAACGATTGTATTTAGATAAATTTTCGATAATTAATTTAAATAAACTTATTTTTTGAAGTAATTTTGATGTGGTGGTCATCTTGAAATCAAATACAACGCCTCTATTGTTAAAATTGTTGTGTGTGAGTAATTTATGTGGGTATATGTGTTAGTAATATCCATAAACACATCATACTCGGAGTCCGCTTTCAAATTTTTATTATTTCTTAGAAATACTATAAATACAATCAGAGTAAAAATCATTAGATAATAATACACCTACCAAGAGTCAGGTAGGTAGGTATCTATAATATTGTATACATTTACCATGTTTCGTCAATGATAAATCATTTCTTTCGATAAAACAGTTGTAATATATCAGCAATAAAAATTAATAACTGTATATACTTGTTTATTATTTATACTTAATAATAATAGATACGAGTTCCGAGTTCCTTATAAAGCCATGTGCCGGATTTCCAATGCAAGCCAAAATGGTGGGGTGGATCCAAGGGGGAGAGAGATAGGAGAAATTTCCTTCTCAAAAAATTCTAAAGTAATAAAGAATTAATAATCAAAAAAAGTCTTACAATTTTTCTGAATTTTTTCGATAAATTTAAAGTTTACTGGCAATTTATATCCCTTGAAACATAAATAAGCAAAATAAAAAGCTCAATATCATGAATTTTATTTATATATTTTGATATAAACAGTTTTAAAACTAATTCTACCCTTGCCTAAAAAATAAAATAAAGTCAACTTTTAGATCCGCCACTGAAGCCAAGCTAAACCAAGACACATGTGAAACGTTTGGAAAGCGTCTGTTTTATATCTGGACGGTGTTACTGGATCCGTTCTGAGAGCGGTGTATCAAAGAAAATTCGTTTTGTACTCGAACAGGATACTATGATATTCGGCGTTGAAAGTTCTTGGTTTTCAAATTTGTGCACCACACATGATTTGACGATGAAAAGTGATAAACTAGGCCGCTGCGCTATATATTATTTATATATTATTTTTCCATAATGCCCGCTACAAACAACCCTTGTGGCCTGCCTACCTTTAAGTTTAACATCGCTAATAGCAAGATTATTACAGTCTATATATCGGTAGGTTTTCCGTAGATCATTTAATAAATCATAAAAACACACAGACCCTGATTAGCAAATAATTCTGTATCCGTTATCAATGTGAAAACTCATATTGATTTAGGATACCTATATTCAAAATTTATCGAGCCTGTATTAAAG
This sequence comes from Pemphigus obesinymphae, assembly GCA_025469235.1. Taxonomy (NCBI): domain Eukaryota; kingdom Metazoa; phylum Arthropoda; class Insecta; order Hemiptera; family Aphididae; genus Pemphigus; species Pemphigus obesinymphae. Next base: position 23,746 of record JAIPRL010005245.1, on the reverse strand, counting down.
GTAGGTAGGTAACTTTAATAACAATAAATATAAGTATAAGTATGACGAAATCAATAAAACTGTATGTTCAATGTTACTTATATAGAAAAATAAAATAAAACCTATATACGAGGCGAAAAATCTAATGAAAAATAAACAGATAGCTGAAATATACCTGTACAGTGTACATTATATAATTACCTAAAAAAAATCACAATGTTGTTGTACTTTGTATAGTACAAAGTAGTATAATGTACTTTTTAGATTTTGGTAAGTTTCAAATAGTAAATAATTTATTTCTAATCTATAGATTTCCACCAATGTATTAACTATCATTTATCTTTATTTCACAATTTCCACATTAGTTAGATAAAAAAGTTAATATTATGGTTTAATATATACAGGTTAGCTATATTCAGCCAATCGAACGACCATAAAGTGTTACGGGCACTAGTTCATATTTTCGCCACACGGATAGAGCGCTAGTAGTAGGTAGTTCTATATTTTGTCAAAAAACGGCAAAATAATATATAATTAATATTCTGGTTGTTCATAGTTTATAAGTAGAGGTGGTAAAAAAATGGTTGAACATTGGTTTTTTCGATACATTGTAGTAAAACAACAATGTTTATTTACTTAAAACAGAGATAATTTTATATATTTTTACTGAATTAAAAATAACTCAACAGACTACATTAAAATATATACCTAGCTATAAAGTGTGTTAGCAGGTCGTTAAGTGGGAAAAAATTGCAGGGAGAACTAATGTCCCTATATAATTTTAAGCGTTCCATATATAATTATATGTATATACAAAATGATATTTTAAACATGATTACGCCACTTTTGACCTTGAATAATGAACAAATTTTTAATTTATTTCAAATAAAATTTATAGCATTAATAATACTAAATTTTTATAAAATAAATAATTTTTTATAAAAATTCATTAATTTGAAAGAGAATATTTGTTTTCATAGTACAAAATTATATTATAACTTTTTTAAATTACCATTTAAGAAAACTGAAATAATCACCCAGATAAAAATTAATAATTTTATAAAAATGTAGTGTTATTAATGCTTTAAATTGTACAAAAAAAAATTTAATTTACACATTATACAGTTAAAAGTCAGATCATCATGCTCAAAAAATTACGCTATATATATATAATAGGTATATGAATCTAGGATTCAGCTCTTGAAATATTTCGATTTTCGTACAACACATTAAATCCATTTTTTGTTTGAATAATCTTTTTTTATTTTTCTCGTTAATATTATAATATGTAGAAAAGTAGAATTGGCTAATTTGATGGACACTTGCTAATTTCCACATTAAACCTTTCGTACAACACATAGTGTGTCATATTGAAGTAGGTACACAATTTTAACACTGGCTCAATTTTACGTTATTCAATAAATTTATATTTTAAAATAAAACAATTTATAGTATATAGTAGATATATAGTAGGTATATAGTAATGAAATAGGAACGTTATTTGTATTTTCTTTTGTACTTATATGCTTTCTTTAACATTAAATAATAGAAATTCATAAAAATGTAACATACATTAAAAATATACATTACACATACAATTTCATAATATATACTATTATTGTAATATTATTATACATATACTTATGTATTATAAAGGAAAATAAGTTATAAATATTAATATAAGGTAAGGTTAGAAAGGAACAAAAATTGAATTTTTATACACTTGTTTGCTATAAAATTACCTAAATAACAAAAACAAATAAAAATTAACATACATAATAATAATAATAAACTTAGTTTCTGAATTATATTAATTAATATTTGGTTATAATTTGAGCGTTCCGGCATACTCTACAGAGAAATTGTTAAAGGGAACGCGTTTACCCACCGTCAGAGGTACTTTAATTCCCACTTTAATCCCTGTGTGTAAGCTACATTGATATTTTCCTACAGAAACTCATAGCTTTATTATTATTATATATCCATAGCTTTATTTATTAACTTTATCATATCTTTATTTTTACTACAAACAGGCATGCACCTAATATTATAAGTTATATGTAGTTTTGAATAATCTAATCTGCCTAATAATTATACAATATTCGTCTACTTAGAATCAAAAAGTATGAATCAAATGCAAAATTTTCAAGAGAGTCAATAACTAACTTTATCAAATTGAATTTATATTTGTATTAAATTGGTTCTACTATTCTAGGTAGCTAAACATTTAGTTTCAAGTCTAATAAAGATTAAAAATTCTTAACATAGGAATGAAATATTTAATTTACTCAATATAAATAATATGCCTAACATTTCAAAAATTAACATGAATGAATTATTAATAAAAAATAAAATATATAATATGAATTTCTATATGATTAAAAAAATCATTTATGGAAATTAAACATACTATACAAACATATTTTTATAATAATACGTATACGGTTTAAAATATAATAATGAAGTAAGTATGGGTATAAACATAAAAATATAAATTATTAAATATACCTATATAATAATATATTATTATATTTTAAACCGTAATAATATGTGTATTAGGCGGGAAACGATAAAATTACGAGCCCTACCTACTACAAACGCTTTATAGATGTGGTGAAAATATGTACTAAGCCGTAACACTTGTGGACCTCGCCTACCCCATGCCTACTATTACTACCATGAACTACTAGTACTATATAGTAGTTCATGATTACTACTATTATATGTTCGTGCCATATGCAATTGAGATAGGCAATATCTAACCTGTATATTTTAAACCGTGGTTAACATATTATGTATAATTGCTTTGAATCTATGTCATGGTTATCATTAAACGAAAATATAATCGATAACGAATATTTTTTACAAACAACTATATCTAATTAGGTACAAATAATTAAATATTATAATTTAATTAGGCGCAAAAATGTAAAAAAAGACAATCAAGGAGGATCATCCACTAAATCCCCCCATTTCTACGCTACTAGGATCAGTAATAAATCCAATAAATTACGAGTAAATTGCTTCTGGGATAATAGCGACTATGTTTCTCGAAATTATTTTACAACCAGGGTCATTGTAATAGACTGGTAAGTACTAGGTGTAATTTTTAATTCATAGAATTTTATATATTATAAATAATATTGTTTATATGTAATTTAATTTTCAAAAAAAAAAAAATGTATTATTCGTTAATCTTATTACGTAATTATATTAGTTATCATATTATAGGTAGATTACTAGTTAAGTTCATATCAACGCACTTTGATACACTTTTTCAGTATAAATATGTTTTAATTATTTACCTATATATACCTATATACTTTTTATTTATAAGAAGATTTCGCTGTAAACCTATACAGTACATGGTCTATTTAATACTTCAATGAATATAAAGTCTTTAAATGTTTATATGATTATATGAATATGAACAACGTTCAAAATATAATCGTTAGATAATTTTAATTTCACAAGTGATTAGAATAAAGAAAAATTATGAAATCAACAAGTTAATATATACCTAACATATAATAAAAAAATAATAATTAATATATAATAATGCATATATTAGATTCATTAATAAAAATGTTAATCAACTTATATTATTATGTTACATAATATTGTAAAAAGTATTGACTGTATTTTACTAATAGAGTATTGGAATGAAAAGTAGTATTATAAATTTTGATATTGGGGGATTTAATTCATTTAAAATTGAAGATATTAATTTTAATTAAAATACTAGTAATATTGTTAGAATAATTTTAGAAAAGTTAGAAAAAGTAGTAAAGATACTTTGAAATTACAGTGCTTAAATGTAATACCAGAGTAAATAATAATACTAGTTCTTGTATTGATCATATATTTATGAAAAGGATAGTTCTATTGAATGTCTAATTCTTATAATTTTTCAGTCTCACATTATAGACAACTATAGTATATTATTAAGAGGATGTCAGGGCTAATAATTTTAAATTAAAAACTCATTTAGCATTACAAAATTGAAATTTTCTTATTTTAACATTTTAGAAACATCGTAGAAAAATGAAACAAAAATAAATTTGTTCGATATTTTTTTTTTAAATTATATTTGTTTAAAATTTTAAAAAAATTAGTTTCTTAATGACTTATAAAATGTGTTGAAGTACACATATTACAAAACGGCTACGTAGGTCGCTAAATAATATTATTCTTAATCATTTTTTTTTTCGTTTCATCTTTCTACAATGCTTTTAAGTTGTTTTAAATGAGAAATGCAAAAGAAATATTGTCGATAAAATTTTATAAATTCATAAGAAACATCCACAAAAAAATGATATACTAATGAAACCAATTATTATTCATTTTTAAAATTTAATAAAATAAAACGGGGAAATAGTTCTAAACTAAACAGAATATGTATAATAATTATAATAATTGTATAATTATATTATACATACACATATATATATAATTATATTATATGTATAATATGATGCAATGATAATGAAACATGATATTAAACGCTTGAATTGGGGTGAGGGGAACTGTAGGTGAAAGTATAGCAATACAGATACAGGCAAATAGCGCATCGATAAGTGAAACTAGTTCATAGACCACTAATGTTTATAATGATAATAATTACAATGATGAACATAATTCAGGCTATAAATATTTTTCTGTGGGTGAAGTAATGGCTGTAATTAAAAATAAAAAAGGGTAAATCGCAAGGGTTTGATGATATATCATAAAATTTTTGATACATATCTCGGAATACATATTAAAACCCATAACATATTTAGTAAACTTCAGTTTTGTTAATGGTATATTTCCACAAGTATATAAAACGGCATTAATTACTCCATTGTATAAAATGGGAGATTTAAGTAATGTGTCAAATTATCGATCTATTTCTTTAGTTTCAGCAATAGCCAAAGTTATAAAAAAATTAGCAAAACTTAAATTACAAAGATTTATTGAAAATATAAATGGCATAAATGGAAGACAATTTGGATTTAATAAACACATTGGTAATGAGTAGTGAAGTTGTTATATAGTACTTTACTGAATTAGTTTACTATTCCCTTTATGGAGAAAAAATATATCTAGGTATATATTTGTGGATATCGTGAAACCATTCAATTCATTATCTCATGAGGTATTATTAACCAAATTAAATAAAATAGTAGGTCAGAATAATTTTTGATTTTGGTTTAAATTTTATCATTGTAATAGACCACAAGTAGTAAAATTTAATGAGATAATGAATGATTTTCAAACAGTAAGATACGGTTACCTCAAGGAACAGTAAGTCGTATATTATTTCTTCGTATATCGAAAAAACTATTATTTTTAGATATGCGTATATAATTTTCTGGAACTAAAAATAAATAAAAATACACTAGATTTCGCAGATGATAATGTATTGATTTTTAAAGGTCATAATTGGAGTGAGGTGTAGACGAAAGCGAATTTAGGGCTATTAACGGTGAATGAAGCTTACCTATTCGAATAATAGTTTATCGTTGAATAATAATAAATCCATGTTTATCCCATTTTCCCCATATGGTATTAATTCAACTAAAAAATTGTTTTAATGCTGTATTTAAATAAATGTATTCAAGAAAATAATGTAGATTATTGTAATGCTTATTATTCTAAGTAAATTACATGAAATACTTAGGCCTAATATTTGATGAACACTTACAATTGGCACCTCATATTGAAACTGTAAAAATGCGTACTAGAAAATGTTTTGTATATTCAATGTAATACAAAATATTTTAGATATTAATATCATTAGAATAATATATCTAGCTCTAGTAAAATCAATATTGACATAAAGTATAATTATGTGGGGGTCTAGGTACAAAAATGTTGTAAAGCCACTTAAAGTAGTATCTACATAGAATACTAGTGACAGTTATACTAAAGCAATATTACAATATTATTCAAAATGCTTAATAAATCTGTTCATCTATCTACCTAATAATATTAAATTAATCCAAAACAATTTAAGATTTAAATTCGAAGTTAAAATATATATACGTGGAATTATTTCATTAAAAGTTTAATTACTTTTAAATCTAAAATTGAATCTTTCTATATCTATTCTTTTGTTGATTATTGTTAATTTATCTATCTATTTTTGATTTTTCCCCGTATTATTTCTTTCTATATATAGTTATTATAGTTATTATTATTATAGTCATTTGTTGTCATAATTTTAGTTGTGAACTCTCTGCTCCCACCACAAGCCTTGCTTGCAGGGAACCGATTTCAAATATTAGTATACTCATATATAATATAAATATATATTAGTGACGTTACGAACTGTTCGATTTTCGAACCGAACCGAACCGAACCCGGGGTGTTCGGTTCGGTTCGAAAATGGAACTCAAAATTGGAAATATTCGAACCGAACTAAACACAAAATAGTTCAGTTCGAATATCGAACCTAGGGAAAAATATTTGAAACTAATTTGTCGAAAAACGATAAAAAAAAATGGAAAAATGTGGAATCCTTCTTTACTTAGACTTAAAATTATATTTAAGAGGCACCTACTTAATAAATTTTTATGCAAATATACATAATTAATAAAAAATGGTAATTTATATTATTGTATTGTTTTTTTTTTTATGAAGTTCTGTTCGGGTTCGATATTTTAATTGAATAGTTCGGTTCGGTTCGGATTCGTTAAAATTTTAAAAAGTTCGGTTCGGGTTCAGTTCGACCTCCAAAATCTGGGTTCATAACATCACTAATATGTATATATACGTATATAGTATACATTTATTAAACAGTAATTAAGTAATTATGTAAGTAAAGTATGTAAGTATTATATATTATTGTATCTTAAATCTAACTAAATAAATAATATCTCCTGGATTTCGCATGTATTTTGTCCAACCACCGCCCCCCCCTACAATAATAATTTCAAGGATGGGCATAAACTAGTTAATAAGTTAAAATCATGTTATAAATTAATTTAGTGTTAACTTAACTAGTTTATTTTGTAAACTCTAAACATATCGGGTTATATAGCTGTGAAATCTATGAAGAAGTAATTGTCTAGTACATATATATATATATACAGAAAACACTATACGTAATTTTATACAGGCAATTTAAATAACCATTACTCAGTAAATTTTGGTTTTAAAACCTAGTTTAAAAGGTCAAAATGACTTAAACAAAATTGTTTAATCCGAATCTGATACTAAAAATAGGTGTTGCCTTTTAAAAAAATATAAGCAGTTTAATTGCTGCGTAAGAGTTCAAAATTTGAACATTTTACAAACTATGTACTTCACTACCCCCTAGACCTCCTAAAAATTCATTTCAGTACAAGGTTAATCCGGCCGAAATATTTAGTGTTACTATAAATACTATAAAAGATGATCACACTGTATATTATATTATCATAACATACCATAATATTATGGTGTATTTTTGAATGGGTATTGATACTTATCATATTATTAATCAGTAGGTAGTAGTAGTAGTAAGGTAGTAAGTAAGTAGTACCTACTAAATTTATATTATCACTTAATTTCAAAATAATATTTTGTTGAACGTTAAACATAAAGTGTCAATAAAATTTTTAACACCATCTACAAATATTAGTAGTTATTCTATTTCTGCACTTCACACAGAATTTGCATTTAATTAAATTAAATAGACAAAAATATATTATTATTTAAATACTAAATTCAATAATGTATTGTAAATAAATCATATTTATTTATTTACCTATCTATTTTTGTATAAATTAACTATTATATTTTTTATAATAAGTTTAAAAAAAAGGTATTTTGCATGGAAAAAATTGAAAATGAATCAATAAAAGATAAAAAAATAACTAAGCTAAGTTAACTAAAATCTGGTTTTAACTTTTAACTTTAATTATTTAAAGTCATTAACTCGTAAACTTTTAACTTAAAACTATTTAAATACTATTCTTATAAACTATCTAGTAAACTTTTTCATCCTTGAATGAATGTGATACCTACCTATGTAATTTTTTGGTTAACTTCACAAATAAAAGTTTTTAACTTAGTATTAAATATATTCTAAATACTATTTAAAAATAATTATAAAATATTTATTTGTTTAAACTAATGTTTTTGGTTCGGTTAAGACTTAGAAGACGTGTTCCTTATAAATTTAATATCGGGAACAGTAAAATTGCACTACGCAAAACAAAATTGTGACGTCTATATTATAAGTTTCACAAATTATTCCTGACATTTTTATTTTTATGAACATTTTTATTTTAACAATGATTTTGATGATTTTAGTGATTTTGATTTTGTAAATCCAAGATTTAGTTATTTTGCCCAACTCATAATATGATCAATGATCATATTATCCTCGGTTCATTATTTTCATCTCCGCCCTTCAATTCTTCGATATTATGCTTTCATATTACGTCTTTCTCACTCCATTGTAAATTTTTTTCCCAGTAATTTTGTTCTGGTTAATTTTGTCGCAATTTAAAACAATTTAATAGTCGATATTTCGATTTTAGTATATTTGTATGATTTAAATTTAATTTACTTTAAAACAATTAAGTAATTATGACGAACTCAATAATTTAACTTTTTAATATTTATTATTTTAAAGTTTCAACTGAATACCAAACTTAGGTCCAACCCCTATTTTAGAAGACAATTTATACCTACTGCCCACTTTTACAATAATTTTATAAGTGGTGTCACGCAGGACTTTTTTGAGGCACATGGTTCACTTAAAAAAGTGGTGATTTCCTATTATTAATCAAAAAATATTAATCTATTTGTAAATAAACCAGTTTTATAAATTTTCTGAAGGAAGAGTGATAAAATGAAAAGATAAAGGGTGATAAATTCAAAAATATATATTGTACTTTAACCAATATTACAGAACGCTACATTATTGTGTTTTCAATTCAAGAAAATAAAAATTACAAGGAAAAATTTGTTACTTAAATTTACTTGTATACACAAATTAGTTGAATTTATCATTACACGCTTTTTTCATTCATATTGCACCATCGAATTATCGTATTGAACATTTTGCGTTGTAATCGACGCTAAAATAGGGGCTACTTAGGGCTAAGTTGTAAATAAAAATTAAAACCAGTCATTAGGAAATAGCTAAATTGTATTTTCAAACCATGCTATTACAAATAATAACAATGCTCTTTAGTGATTAAGTACTTAGTTCATTTTATCATATTTTGGAAGATGCGTATTTTCCAAAGCTCATTTGGGCTTCATATATAAATCCATGTAAAAAACTGATTATAAATATATGCGAAATTGTTATTGAATAAGTGAATGTAAATCGAACACTACCTTTATTTAACCCTAGTGCAAATTAACTAAAATAAGTACAATTTGACCTTATACACACTTCCTATATTATAATCTATTTTATTTATTTTGTTTCAATACTAACTTTAATTAACATTGTGCAATAATAATATTATTTCATAAACATATTAAAGATTAAAAAAAGTACTAATATGTTAAAATATAATAATAATAGGTAATACGACTCATTTAATGATAATATTTGCTTATTTGTTTTTAATGTATCATATTATTATTGTGTTAATACATGAAATGAGGTTACTTGAATATTTCTTAATAATGATTAATAATATAATTAATGGACGATATTACATAACTAAGTACACGAATCGTTAAATTACGAAAAAAGTAGTTTAAAAAATGATTTAAGATTAATGCTAATCAATCATTAGTCTATTTTCAATTGTAGATTAGATAATGCTGAATAAAGTTCAAACACGACCTAGTCGTCTGTATAAATACAGGTATTACGAGTGAAGGAAAATCAGTAAATACTGAACGTATTCAAAGTGACGGACGTTCGTTTAAATTTCGCTTATTTACTTTTATTTTTTTAAACTATCAAATTTTTTGTTTTAGGAAAATGGTCGAAGAAACTGGCGTTGGGTATTCGGGAATAAACATTTTCTCAAACATGGACTACAGAGTAACTATTATTACATATTGCATTAAAAATTAAAACTTTTCAAGTGTTTTTCGAAACATATATTTGCGAATATTACAAAAACGTTTAAAAAAAATAATAACAAAATCGAATCGTTTCTGCGCAAGTACTTTGAATTATTAATGTTATGTCATAGAATATTGTAACATAAAAATGTATAATGTATGATTTTCATTACAATTTAATTTTGAAATAACCATTGCAAATCAAGTAAGGATGTTATCTGTCTCGGTATTCCAGGATGTGCATTTAAATTCATATTTTTATATTATTATGTTAAAATCACACTAATGTACACTCATTATAATTATTATTATTATTATTAATTTATATATATATATATATATATTTATTTATTATTATTTATTTATATATTATATTAAAAAATGTTTTCCATATAAATCATTTTTGAAATTTACTTTATAGGCGCACACAATATCATTAACTTGCGGTAACCTTATTTTATATAATTTACTACTCAATACCTCATAACGACTTATAACTATCTAGAAGTATTACGTTGATTTTTGAAAATATTATACACTGAAGATTTTATTTTATTTTTCGGGACATGATATTATTTATATTACATAGATATTATTTATATTACATAAATATTATTTGTTTTTAGTTTCAATAATTATTATGTAATTAAATATTATTTGTATTTAATTCAAGTAGAATACTTATTCTTAATTTATACATTTTTTTTAGCCTATAAGATACACTCATGTCCCTTCTAGTACAGAGTTGAAGGAATTTAAAGAAGTCATACAACGCGATTCATTGGCACAGCTAAAAAACGAAATTGGGTACTTGCTAGAAACTGCACCAAAAAATAAGAAAGATTTAGCCAAATCGCATTTCACTGCGTTCTCGCGTTTATTTCAACGGTTTTTGGAAGATGTTGACCCACCAATAGATTGGAATCTAATCGAAAAACTGCCCACCAACGCTGTACGTAAAACACATGTATTATCATATAATTTCTATGACCTTATTTTTGACTTAAAGTCTATTGACAATAATTATTTGTTCGTTTATCTAATACTTAATAATTAATTAGTTTTTTCTTTTAATTAAATAATAATGAAGTTTTTGCCATATTTTAAACATAATACTTTGTTTAAAAATTGTATATTAGTATAAATTTAATGTAATATATCAAAAATAAATTTAAAAATCATATACTTGAAATCGCATTTGATTATAAAGGAGAATTGAAAGCTATTGTAAATTATATCAATATTATATATTATAGATTTTCAGTTACGAAATAAAATGAAATTAAACTTCAAAATTCTAATATTTTAATTTTAAAGATACATCATAAGAAACATAATATTATTACTTATAACTGAAATTAATATAATTTTGTGTATTTACTTAATTATAAAAATATTTTTTATTTTTTTGCAGTCAAAAATTCTTTGTATATTACTTGTATTTATAATAATTGATAGTAATTGTTTATTGTAATTTATAGATCCGAGAATATAGCACACTTTTGAAACCAAATGCTAATGAAATTCTCAAAAAACTCAATAAATTGGTTGTTATTAAGCTCAATGGAGGACTTGGAACATCTATGGGTTGCCGAGGTCCTAAGTCTATTATACAAGTCAGAGATAATCTCAACTTTCTTGACTTAACCGTACAGCAAATCGAGGTATCTAAGTACAAAATAATTAAATTAATGTTTTTTCTCATTATATCATTAATTATTTATAGCACATAAATAGAAAATTCAATGTCAACGTGCCATTGGTTTTAATGAACTCGTTCAATACGGATAAAGATACTGAGCAAATAATCCAAAAATATAAAGGACTTCGAGTAGAGATATATACATTCAATCAAAGCTGTTTTCCTCGTGTATCTAAAGAAACACTATTACCAATGCCAAAAAAATATGATATTGAAGGAAATATTGAAGCGTTAGTTTAAATATATTGAAATGTAATTGTACGTTAATGAAAAATTATATTTATTTTATATTTTTCATAGATGGTATCCACCAGGTCATGGAGATTTTTATGATAGCTTTAAAAATTCAGGATTGTTGACAAAGTTTATTGAAAATGTAAGTTAAATTAAATTGATTTTTTTCATTAATCGTTGATCTAAATAGTATACAATGTAATTTTAAATGTTTATCTCCACAAATAATTGCATTGGTATTTATTTTCCAGGGTCGTGAATATTGTTTTATCTCAAACATAGACAACTTGGGTGCTACTGTCGACTTAAATATTCTCAATATGTTATTTGACCCCGCAAATAATTCCCCGGAATTCGTGATGGAAGTTACTGATAAAACCAAAGCTGATGTAAAAGGAGGAACATTGATTCAGTACGAGGAGAAAATGCGTTTATTGGAATTAGCACAAGTTCCCAAAATACATGTCGAAGAATTTAAATCTGTAAAAAAATTTAAATTTTTCAACACCAACAATCTCTGGATTAACCTAAAATCCATTGAGAAAGTTCTGAGTAAAGGGTTTATACATTTGGAAATAATCGTCAACCAAAAATCATTGGACAACAATCTAAACATTATTCAACTCGAAACAGCTGTAGGTGCAGCTATGAAATCTTTTAACGGTGCTCTCGGTGTGTATAAAATTAAAAATGAATAAAATGGTAAAATACTAAATAGAATATAATATATATTTTTTATGATAAAATAGGTATAAATGTTCCCCGAAGCCGTTTTTTACCGGTGAAAAAAACTTCTGATCTTTTATTAGTGATGAGCAATTTGTATAAAATGCGTAATGGATCTTTGTATATGAGTCCCTTGAAAATATTTCCAACAACTCCTTCTGTTAAACTTGGTGATAAACATTTCGCAAAAGTCAAATCGTATTTATCGCGTTTCGCAACGATTCCCGATATACTTGAATTGGATCATTTGACAGTATCAGGAGATGTAACATTTGGCCGTAACGTTACGTTAAAAGTAATAATTGAATCATGAATAGTATAATGAACTTTAAGTACCATTTAATTACTTATTTTAGGGTACTGTCATCATAATTGCAAATCACGGAGAGAAAATTGACATTCCGTCAAACGCCATACTCGAGAACAAGATTGTGTCAGGAAACTTAAGAATACAGGATCATTGAACAAGCTGGTTTCTGGATCGCATAAACTATTTTAAATTAACATAAATTGTCTCTTAGCTGTTTAATTAATAAGTTTTTTCGTAGTATACTAGTGAATTGTTTTTTTGAGTAACAATGTCAAATGAGAAAGATTTACTTTCTTAAAATATTTTAAAAATCAAATTATATTTCGCAAAAAAAAAAAATATTATATTTGTGGTATTTATGGTTTAAAATATACTAAAATATATTGTATTTTGTGATACAATTTTTAAAATGAACTAAAAATAAAACTATATTATGAATATTATACTTTGATCCAGTGTACGTACATTTTGGAATAACTTGTATGGAATTTTTTAATTGACTTCCGAAATTAAGGATATCCTAATTCCTAAATAGAAACAATAAAAATCTAAAAAAATTTTTTTTGTTTGAATTGGTATACCTAAATATATAATATTAATATAAAGATAATAAACTATATTGTTATTTACTATATTTTATTATTGAAGACTTTTCCAAAATACAATTTACCAAGTTATTTTGACTATATTTTAAGTAAATAAATTGTAATCAATTTTTCATTGGAAAATAACTAATTAATTAGTTTAATTTAATAAAATAATTAATTAGTAAATAAATACTACGGGCCGGATAAAAAGTGACGGTGGTCCATCAGTTGCCTATCTCTGCTCTATAGCTTCTACTATAATATTATACATTTATAACACAAAAAATACAGAAACAAATTTTTTGTACATTTATGGTAGGTATATATTATATAAGGCTATTATTTTTGAATTTCAACAAAATTAGAAAAGTCTACTTTATTTGGTACATACATTATTTATTTATAAATGATTTCTTTTTTGATTTTTTTCAGTAGTTTTCATTAGCGCAAAGAAAATATTTTATAAATTGAAAAATAATAAATTATATTATAAATTATATTATAATTATAATTATTATTATAAATTATATTTCATGTTAAGCGACTTATTTAGTCATATTTTTTATATATACTATATATATACTGTATAGGATCACGTTTTATATATAGAGTTTTTGAGTAAAGAGCTTTTTGATAAAAATTCATTCTATAATCTACTTTTTTTTTTTTGATTTTTTTAAGCGTAAAAGAAAACTAGGTAGGTTATTTTTTAATTCGGAAATATAACAAATAAAGTTGCTTTATTTATTATATACGAATTAATATATCGTATATTGCTAAAATAATATAGTAATGACGTCACAAAATAAAAATAAATTTATAGTAGGTATCTAATAAGCATAAGCATAACTAGGGGGGTTTTGGGGGCTTAGCCCTCCTAAAAAAATTTATCAAATTTATTAATACCAATTTTTACTCATTTACCGAAAAGTTTGTTCAAAAATATTGAAGAATGACCTTTTTTTTTGTTTCCTTACCATTTTTATTGTTGTGCTGTTTTTAATTTTCAATATAGCCATCCTAGATTAAAGCCCCCACATTAATTTAAATTTAGTCGTGTCACTGCTAATAAGTAATAATTATGTAGATAGGTACTTTGAGCTCTGTTCAAAATCGTTTTATATGATTTATCATTGTTTTAGATTTAATATAATTTTCACTACCGTCTACCAGTATCCAATAAAATAAATAGGAAGTATCTACAATTTTCTTAGTAGTTTTTAAAACACAAAAGAAAACGTTTATCGAAAATAACAGATCGTTTTTAGTAAAATTAAGCTTGGTTTAGAACCGTCTTATACTTAGAAATTGTTTTTCATTGTTTTCGAATTCAATACATCGTAGTTAAGCATCGTTCATTTAGGCGAATGTGGAATGACCCAAAAATTTACCCATGTTTTACACAAATCATTTCGGCGAGATATTAATATTATTATATCGGGTTCACGGAACAGAGTCTTCGGTATGTTAAGTAATTAAGGCTAGGATCACACTATGCGTTTCGTCAGTGGCCGACATCCCAACTTCCCGATAGGGATGATCGGATCACACAATACGTTTCATCGGCTACCGAATAATTTGATACATTTGAATTTTTTGTAAATAAAACTTTTATTTAATTTCAACGAAAAGTACAATAATAGATGGTTGATAGATAGAAGTATTTATATATTTTGAAACATTTTATTTTGTAAATTATAAATAAAACTGATATTTTAACGAAATTTACAATATTCATTAATAGATAACGGATGAATAGAAGTACTTATAAATTATATTCTTTCAAATATTAAAAAATATCGGGGTTTCGTCATAATTTCTGATAGTTGGATAATAAATCTGAATTTTTTTTTGATTATCCTGTAATTTTTTATACAATATAAGTAAAATAATACATGGATATTAATACATAAATAATATATATCGACTAAATAATACATAAATACATAAATACTGCTACGGTGTAATGAGTGAGATTAGGACACTCCGCACAAAATCGTCACAACATCACAACACTGTGTTTAAATTATATTAAATTAATTCTTTATATTAAAAATAATCACTGTACTACAATTAATATACGATAATAAATAAATATAATATATTATATGATAATTATAAGTATAAGAAATACTCTACAAGTATGAAAAGATAAACGATGAAGGATGATGGTGTAGGTATTTTGGACACTGTATATAATATAACGTATGGTGATTGTATTATAAAAATATTAAAATGTAAAAATATAAAGAGAGATACGTGTACGAATGCTACAAACGGACCGACTTCAGATAAAGTAGTCGATATAATCGGTCCTTTTTTCATCGGTACATTGTTTATATTTATATTGATGCATAAGTAATCACGATCGATTGTCTTCTTAAAGACCTAATTACGCAATGTGACGGGATGTGACAAATTGAACGGAATTTAAACAAGGTTGAGTGCCTTTCCTATTGAAATCTGACATTCAACCTTTTCGAAATTTCCGAAGGATTAAAATCATCTGGTTTGGGGAATCATTCATCCTAAGGAGAGAACTAAAGTACCGTATTTCTATCTTGGTCCAGGAAGTCGGTGATATCCTTTTTTAATGTGTCCTCTTCTTTTCCTTGTTCCACCACTTGTTCCTCCACCTCCATTAGTATATCCTCAATGGCTGGGAGCTTGTCCTTGGTGGACAAGATTTCAAAACTTCTCTAAAGAAGCTGACGTAGAATCCAGGCCTCCAGGTTTCTCCAGATGAAACTGTTGGTACGTGTTGGCCTGGAACACTTGAAGGCGACGGCGTATCTCCTGTCGCTTTTTTCTGGCAATGTTCTGCCAGACGGGCCATCGACTTCCTTTTCGCCGTGATTGTGGTTCAACCAGAAGCTTTCTCGTCCGTCACAGTGAAAACTGGTTGGCCCACTGATAACTTTGGTGTCTGGATCACTGAATGTGTTGGTGCCCTAGATTCAAAACTTGATGCTTTCTATAGGAACGAATTTATATGTACAAAACCTTCAAAATATGGATTTAAACATACTATAATATGCTACAAAATATGTATTTAAAATTTACGTATATACATTAAATATGCGAAATAAGTTGAAGAAGTTAAAAATATGAAAAATAAAATGGGTGTTATTTCAATAAGAATGAAGTAAATGAAGCACATTTCTTACTCGATTTCAAATAACTTATTCTTATAAATATATACATTTAATTCGTTTCCTAGTTATTATGTATATTTAATATTATTAATTAGTATAATCTACTAGTTTATAATAATATAATACTGCTCTTTTTTCTTTTTTTTTTAATAATATTTTACAAATATTGTGATGAGTATAGACTATATTGTATAGTATCATAACATTAGATATGACTTGTCTCTCCAATTATTAAAAATCTATTGCTTATTAATAATGTTAATAATTTTTAATAACTGTATATGTAAAAATATAATATTATAAAATAATATTCGAACTTTGAAATTATATTTGAAAAATTAATTACGTACAAAATATTCTTAAAAGTACAGGATTTTGTTTTGATGCGTACATTTTAAGTTACCTACTGACATTTAAATTATTTATTTTATGCTATAATATTTAATTATGCCATATTTAGTTTAGTTATTTTACTAATATTTTTGAGTATAAACCCTGGGAATAATTAATTTTTTCATATTATATTATATTTCGTATATTATATCTAATAATTTAACATTGAAAATTTTATTTTTGAAATATTTGTTAATGTGAAACAAAATAGGTGCAAATTTTAAGAAGAGATACAATACAATCCCTTGTAATATGTAACATCTAATCATGCACTTTAACTAATGTACCGTCTTAAACAAAAATTTATAAATTAAGTTAGTTACATCAATTTTCTTAAAGAGTGTTAAAAATCTCCCGGGAGTCGGTTATTACTTAATAAACCCCTAGTTGGCAAAATATATAAAAACATTATCGTAATATGTATGATGTTGAAACTTCTCAAGTGTCTTAACTAGTAATATATATTGAGAAAAAATTAAAGTCACAAAAGTTTTATTTGAGAACAAAAACATATTATAATTATATAATATTATATATATAAATACATTTATATTTATATAATAAATGTTTAATGATGTAAGTATCTAAATGTATTATTATTATTAATATATTATTGTTACACTCTCCGTACAAATACAAAACTATACTCTGGTATAAATTTTCATGTAATCTTTTAATGTGGCAGCTCTACAAAACTTTTTCATACAAACTTTACAAGAATATGGCTTTTCGCCCGTGTGAATTCTCATATGCCTTATTAATGTACATTTTGAGTAAACGTCTTCAAACAAACTTTACACAAATACGGTTTTACACCTGTGTATCAAATCATTAAGTTGCCATATTGAGAAAACACCATTGGACAACTTCACACGAATACGACTTTTCACCAGTGTGCATTCTCATATGACTTAATAAGTTGCCACTTAGGGAAAACGCCTTCTGGAAAATTGTACAGGAATATGGCATTTGGTCGGTGTGACTTCTTATATGGTTTGTTAAGTTACCATACTGGCAAAATGTCATTCGACAAACTTCACAGATCTAAGGCTTTTCACCGGTGTGCATTCTCATATGATCTGTTAAATTATTCCTGAGGAAAAACGCCTTCTGACAAACTTCGCAGGACAACCTCCTTTCACATGTATGATTTCTCATATGAATCTTCAAGGTGCTACTACGGGTAAACGTTTTCAGAAAAAATTGATACGAATATGACTTTTCAAAGTTGTGAATTATTGTATGATTCGTAAGTTCCTCCTAAAAGAAAATGTCTTCGGACATACTTCACAAGCAATGTATATTTTCTTTAATGGAAGTTTTGACATGATATTTTACACCGTTGAAACTTTTAAACAATTTCAAACATGTCAGACCTGACAACGATTTAATTCCGAGTTCCATATTGATTATTTAACAATTTTATAAATTTAATTTAAGTATATATAATATATTTATTGTATACAAAATCAATATATAAATCAAAACTCCATGGTTACAAGGTTACATGTTTTCTTTTAATGTAGAGAAAAACTTCCGAGAATAATCGCAGACTCAGAACCAAAAGGTTCTTATATTTTTTTAATTTATTATTTATTTATTTTATTTTAATTAATATTAATTAATTATATAATTTTAATAATAATTAATATAATAATAAATAATTAGTTAATTTTATTATTATAATATATGTATATTACATATTTTTCGTAAATATTTACACATTCTTTATTCAAAAAAATTACTTCTAAATTTAACATAATAATTATATATATTGATATTTTGATAATCGTTTTATTTGGTATAATAACAGTATGGCTTATCATTATAGTGCAATTACATTTTCGTACAAATAAATGTCTGTGTAATTATTATTATCGTACAACTAAATTTTAGAACATATCGAATAGTCGTACAAATGTAGTATTTATTTCGTACGACTAATACATTCCTAGAACTATATTTATCGGTCCAAAGAATATTCGTACAAAGTGATGTAACACATTTCTACCAGTATCCTACGAAGTAATTCAAATGAACTACTTCCATCCCTTACTGACCAAATACAATTTTTGCTGAAAGGGGCCAATAAAAATTTGACCCCCTCGTAGAATAAATCCTTGTACGTGGCTGGAGGTTCGAAAGTAAATAGCAAGGCAATTGGTATTTATTGTTCCCTATTACGAAAACGCCAGTAGGTACGTATGTATATTACAAGTAGTAATGTTACATGTTAGTAAAGAATATTATTGTCTTGATGATTATTACCGGAGAATATTTTCACAGTCACCAAGACATGTGAAAATTACACAAACGTTACAAAGATATTTTCAACGATTCTTATTAAATCTATAAATAATAATTTACCAATACAATAGGTATATAAATGAAATTTGGTCATAATGATTTTTATTTCATCATTGATATAGTACCTAACCCATAAAAAATAAAAATGAATCGTTTCGTCTAAATTGTTTACGAGAAAGATGAAACCGGCCTACTTATTTGTTTATAAAATATTTTATTATAAATATAATAATATGCAGGTTTATATAATTTATAATAAATCTTTGAACCTTTTAACGTGTATAAAAGACAAAAATACGCATTATCATAATTTTATTATCATATAAACACATATTGTCACTTTTATATACCTATTTAATGTTACGATTATATATTCATCTATAGTGGTATGTCTTGGTTAGGTTAGCGTTTGTCTTTAGATATATTGTTCTTCAATTACTTCCTTGATGTTTATTAGCAATTATGTTATTAAAGTTCGTTATTTTAGCAAAAACAATATAACAGTATTATAATTTTCAAATCAACAAAATACGGAGGGAAAAAATTACCAATAGTCTATGATTTGGATTAGGTACGTGTGTATTTTAATTTAATAAAATCTAAAAAACTCAATTCCATAAAAATATATACTTTTATTTTGTATATACCTACGTATTTCGATAACGATATTATCTTCAGTAAACAATTACGACTAATACCAATAATTCTCATTTTTAGAGAATATTCTACCAAAATATTATTACCGTAATTTTACTTCACTATTTACAAGGTAAAATGATAAGTTTTAAGTCGTAAGTCGTAAAACTAGTGACATCTTTACTATTGTACTCTTTTGTTTAAAAACAGTAACTTCATTAATTTGTCAGTAATTCAGTAACATGCCTACCTTGAAAGTAATATTTGAATACGTTTATTTAAGGCAACTTTTAATGTAATTGAATTGCTTTTTAAAAGTAATTTACCCAACATTGCACATTTATTAATAAACTCATTAAGAATTTACATCCAACGCTTAAATAACATACACATCTTATTCATTAATTCATTCAAATTAATTTTTTTATGATTCGTAATATAAAGATTTCGGGAATTGTTGGTGGTGTTACTGGTGAGGATTAATAAGACTTCAAATCGTTTTTATCAAACGAATTAGGGCTATATTTTAATTTATATCTACCTCAGTGGCGTCATTTGGACCGCACAAGGTATACATTTGGATATTTTAAATTAAATATTATAGTTATTTGACCCGACTTAACCTATGGTTAAAAAAAATTGACGACCTTATTATTTTTTTTTTTTCTGCTCATTTATGTTTTTAAAGCGGCATTAAAATTTTCGAAAGCGAGTTCTGTCCTACATAAAAATATGCGTATTAAAATAAAAATTTAAATGACGCCACTGATCTACCTAAAATAAGACCAAAACTTGACATATAATATTAGTAAAACTGTGAATAGTATATTGGAAAAGTAAGTAATGAATTATAAACAATGAACAAAAGCATATGGTCACAATTAATTAGGTAGACAGGTATAATGGGTACGGTTTATTTAGTAATAATCATAAATTTAGGTATAAATTATAATTAAGTATATTATACCAACTTTAAGCATACCTAGTGACAAATAAAAATATACTTTATAAAGTATGATAATTTAATAGATAATGATAATTCGCTATAAGTAACGACATGCATGATGTAGGAGTTATTGATGCATTGTTGGTTATTACAGAATTGAAATAAATACTTTTAAAATGTATTTAGATACCTACACACAATAGATATATTTATAATTATTTTAATTTTAACCATTTCTACATATTTGTCATTACAAGTACTTTTAAATGTCGTAAGAAAACTTAAAATAGTCGTATTTTAACACTATCTGAAAGCTTCTTTACATTTTATGAAAAGGCTTCAAGTAAATAAGAATAAACTCGTAAAGCCACTACTTATCTTGCTATACATACGCAGTGCAAAATCTTAAACAAATTTAATTAATAAATACCAATAATAAATTTAAAGTATGAAATGTGTCAAAATTTATTTGTTAAAACGTAATAAAACCAAAATATTGAATGTGTGTATGAATAAACCATTAATCATTTCTAGTTTTTGATAAAATTGTAGTATATTGTAATAGGTGTGCACATAGTTGAATATCAGGCCCATAGAACATTAATTTCACCGGCCCACATTACTACTAGGCACTATTGTTTAATTTTTACATAATATTATAGTTAAATAATACATTTATACTAAAATCAGTAACTATAATAGTATAATGAATGTTTTATACTTATTTTGATATGTTATTATAGCTTGTCAATGTAACCCCTAATAAGTGAGACTACTTATAAGTAATAAGTTCAACACCTTTTGAGTGCAAAACCTTGAATTTGTAACCCCATTTGGGTGTGACACCTTGTAAGTGTATCTTTTTTTGAGTGAAACACAACATAAGTGGAATTACTTTTCAGTGTAATTCGTACACCTCATATTATGGAATTTATCAGGATCCGGAATAGTCGGTAACCGAAGTATTTTAAGAATTAATAATAATGTTTATTAATTAATTTTTAAAATATTTCGCCTGTGGCGAAATTTGGCGTTCGCTTTCTGGAAGATAGTCTTTCCCACATAAAGTGTTTCTGTTGTTGGTTGACAAAGTAGATAGGTAATTCAAAAATGTATCGAACTTACTATTCTTAAATTTATACAAAAACTCGAAGTAATGGGTTTCATACAACACATAAATTATATTTAATAAAAATTTTGAAATATACCACAATAATATAATACAGTAAGTATCTACTCTACATATGTGAATTTGGTCGGACTTATCGTCTCGAATTTTTATAAATGTGGAAATATTTGAAAGTCCTAATATATATAATATAATATATTATAATATAATTAAAATATTGTGAAAAATACTAAGAAAATCTAACGATTTAAAATTTATTACTATGAGATAAAAAAAAATATAGTAAAGGTACCTAATATATGAATGAATTTGTATTATTTATAATATTAATATTTCCTATTCTTGGTGTTTTATAAAACTATTGTCTCCCCAGATGGACATATACAAATGTCAGAAAAAAAATACAAACTTGCCACAGGGTGTTATAATAGGTATACTCGGTACCTACAATATTATACGTAGTTCAAACGAGCAGTAAAAAATATAATAAAAATAATAATAAATACTTAATAATAAAAGTTGCAACGATAAAAAAATGTATAAAGATTTCGTTCACATATCGCGTATATCGGATCAACATTAAACACTCGTTATCTTCGCGGACTCTGAGATCAAGAAAAAAAAGTCAAATCGGCATAATGAAATTCGAACCGGTGTATCCGTATCGAAAGTTCGTTTAATAATCGACGCTCTATACAACCAAACCATTTACTGGGATAATATGGTCGACATTTTTCGTATTTAAACTATGCAGATAATTGAGGGTACCTACAGTATTTCGATTCATAATATAGGTACCTATACACATATTCGGAACAAACGTCTCGGTCGGATGAAAGTCCGATGATTTAAAATTCAATATAAAAAAATATGGTGAAGGTGTACCTATTATGTGAATCAGACTTATCGCTCGGTTTTTTACAAAAACTATTATCCCTAGATAGAAATTTACGAATGTCCGAGAAAAAAAAATGCGAACTTGCCACTGGGTATAATAATTGGTACCTACTATTATACGTAGGTAGTTTAAACGAACAGAACAAAATATAATAAATTTCTAATAATAAAAGTTACAACATTTATTATGATTTTGTTCACATGTCGCATATATACCAGTGTGAAGCTACCAAGTGGTCCAACAAGTGATAAGAAAAAATATTGAAATCCATGTACATTGTATTGCCTATATCATAAAATAAGTACGGCGCAATTTGCTCAATGCAGGAAAAGTCCTAAATTGCCCACATTTTTCACCTGATTACCAGTCACACCGTATGATTTTAGCAGTTTTTTTACGGTTTTTACCACTTGGTGGTATGTTCCGGAAAGTGGCGACGGATATACTGTACATATTCTCAAATTCCATAAAATTACCTATCCAATGATAGTAGTCGCTAATTGCTCCGGCGTTTTGAATGCTAGTAATAAATATTTAAAAAAAGAAGTACTTTTTTTTACGAGTAATGCCCTGAAATTAGAACGTCACCGATCGGTTTTTTCCACCAAGTGACGTATTTCGGAAAGTGGTGGCAGACATAATATACATATTTTAAAAGTCCATAAAATTACCTATCCGTTGAAGGTAGTCGCTAATTGCTCCGGAGTTTTGAATGCGAGTTATGAATATTTAAAAAAAA
>JAIPRL010005244.1:0-33262 GCA_025469235.1 Pemphigus obesinymphae | reverse complement strand
CAGATAAGAAGCGGTAATAGGTATTCCTGGAAGTCACACACACTAACAATCATTTATTACTCACACACTCTCACGGCTCGTATGCTTGCGTATTTTAAAATGCCTATTCAAAACTCCTTAGAAACGGGGTATAGAATATATGTGGGTATAGAATATAATATAATCAATGGTAATACGTATACGTTTTATATTTTCTGAGAGCACTAATTCAGCACTAAAATTTTGCAGTACCTCTACCTAAACTATATAGTGGAAATTAACGTCCTTTTTATGTTTCCGCTAACTTCACCATGGCCGTCCTGGGGGGGGGGTATGGGGGGTATCTCACCCACCAATCGGAAAGCAGTCGGAAAAATTAAGTTCAGTCGGTAAATAGTAGAAAAAACGAACGATTTTTTATTTTTTTTTGATTATTCACGTTTTGAAGATAGATATTAAATAATTTTTTCATTTTCACCTCCCTCCCTAAAAAAAAAAAAAACGGGAAAAAAATCCTTTCTTCGGGACGGTTCTAAAATTCACGGATCTGTATGGCTGTAAATCGCGTTCCTCAATATTTCTACAGGTATAATAATTCAAAATGTTTTTTTTTATTTTAAATTGCAGGTATATTTTTAGTATACCTAGGTACATTATTATGGATAAGTCCCTACCTATATACATATTCCAATATTGTCTGTTGAATAGTAATATAGTAATAAATAATAGCATTGATTATATATAGTACTATATATAATCAATGATAATAGGTATACTATAAAAATTATTATAATAATAATGAATAATTTCAATGTACCTACTATACTGGCATAAGTGGAAATCCGTGGAAAAATTTGGGGGCGGGGGGGGCTGATAATTTGTATGATCAAAAGAGCCGTGAGGACTTCGCCCTTCCCACCCCACATCCCTTCCTCCAATTTATATTTAAACTAATTATAAATTAACCATCAATTTGTTTACACATTTATTTACATCAATTCTCATTCATGTCCACATACAAATTTACGTAAATCAGTTAATATTTTATTTTATTAGTTTTAATTAAATTATTAAAATAGATAGGTACCTATCAATATTATACATAATACTTAATAGGTAGTGCTTATATAATTATTATGTTTATATAAAGATTTTAATTAAATAATGTGGTACAATTTGGTTTTCAGTATATTTAGTAGGTACTTGAAAAATAAAAAATGAACATAAAATATAATAATATAATCATATTATTTTTTCATACTTTATAGGTACTATTTTTTTCAACAAATAATCATCTTTTTTATAGATTTATACTTTTTTAATGAAATAGTAAAAAATTAATTTTATTTTATTATTCTATTAGTTTTAGAAATTTTTTAAGAATTTCTTCATTATTAATGTTTCTTGATATCTGATTTTCAATGTATAAAATTAACAGAGTATTGAATCTTGAAAGTACCAAACAGAGTTTTGGATCATTGATGTTCTCAGCCATGTCTTTATATATGCGTTTCATCGCGGAGAAGCTACTCTCGCAAGTATCTGAACTAATCGGTATTGCTATGGCCACTTGCAATAGTTCATATACATTTGGATATATGTTATCTTTAATAATATTTTTAAAATCATCTATTGTGAAATCTTCATTTTTACCACATGAACTAAACGGTTCTTTGTTGCAGAGTTATCTTTGATTTATATATTCTATATACTTATATTAAAAAATTGAATGGACATTGGATAAGAAGTGTATAGAAAAGTATAATTTTCAAAACGTTATATTGCTATATAAAATATCAAAAAAAATTGGGGGGGGGGCGACAACGGAGTTTTTTTTGGAGTGACTAAACCCCCTTAAGCTCCTCCACACTTACGCCTATGTTGACTGGTAAAAATAAGAACCATTCTCAATTCACCAACGTTGTATACCTATACCTCTGCCCACGGTCTTTTATACAAGACCGTGCCTCTGCCTATATACCTATATTTTAGGTATTTTTTACCTATATTTTATGCCCATAGTGGCAGACTGGCAAGGTGGGACAGTGGGAATATTCCTACTGGGCCGCATGCTTTTTATTAAGGCCGTCGGGCTGAACTATGTAAATTTATAAACTATAACTATTTATAGTAAAATACAATAATATTGGCCATCAAAATAAATCTATTTATAGGCATATTATAATATGTTTATATTAAATAAACTAATATAAATTTAATAATTTTGATTTCTACGCTCATTCGTAATTCCCAAATAAGATACCGACTAACGATTGTGCCTCTGCGAAAGTACAAACTACGAACGCATATTGCCCATGTGGCCATATTCAGACATAGGTATATACATTGGCACGTCATAATATGTTGTATGTACGTAATATTTTACGTTTAACGTCTATAATTTTTTTTATTGAACTTGTAAATATGAGTTTTTAAAAAAAAAGGCGGAGCTGCAAAAAAAAAAAAAACTTAAATATATCTAGCTAAATTGTTAGATTTTTATTTTTCTTATATTTCTTAAAAATTACCTATTCAAAACGCTTTAAAAATCGCAACCGTTGTGGATGAAAACCCTGCATCTGATACATCTTTCTCATTAGAATTTATATATATTTTTTATTATAATTATAAATTAGTAGTTAAAATATACATTCAAAATATATTCTACCAACCACCATTGACTATATATTACATAGGTACCTAATAGTTTATGACGGGCAGAGAAATAATTGTAGTATTTCAACATTTGTATACCTATTTGACATTTGTTTTATATAGTCACAAAAATACGAAGCAAGGTACCTATGTACATTTATTCTGCATATAAATGCATATACCTACCTATTTTTTGTTTTTTTTTTTTTTATTTCTTAAAAGCTAGTTCTACCGTAATATGTAAAATGTTTTCATTATAATAAAAATTTAATTCAATTTTTATTAAATATAATTTATGTTTTTTCTCAATTATTATAAATTATGGTTAATTAGCCTTTAGCCTTCTTAGCCTTTAGGACCAAGTTACCCAAATTTTAGTCTCAATATTCAATTTTTTATTTTGTGCATGAAAGACTGTATATGGATAACATTTTTAAATGCACATGGTGATTATAAAAAGTGCTTGTACAGCCAAGTCTTTCGATAAAAATAGTGACTATAAACAATCATTTTTTAAATTGAAATAAGTTTATAAACTTTATATGCAACAACTTTCTCCAAATGGTAGAGATTTAAAAACTCGTAAATAGCTTGTAATTATTAATACAATGAATAAACAAATTATTGAATGAATTAGATCTGTTTAACAACAAAATGTAGATAGGTACATGAAATTATATCATACACACATAGAAAAATGTGTGTTAACTCAACATCAATTGCTGTTAATATTATACACATTTGCACGTTATTTTTGAGCTAAGGGTCACTTGGTGTTGATACAACACTATTATGATGTTAATCGTCTATTCTAGAATCTATACTGTATTGATGTTTTCTTAACCATCAAATATTTTAAAATAACAATAACTATAATGTTTAAAGTAAGTATATTTTATAGTCAAGTCAACTTGGATATTGTTTGTTAATATAACATTAGTTGGATGTATAAATAGCAATTGCTTGTTGTTATATCGATTAAATTTAATGTTATTTTAACAATTGAATCTAAATATAGAAACAACACCGATGTATTGTTATATTAACCTTAAAAATGAGTTAATTTATTGTTTTAATTTAATATTTAAATGTAGAAATAACACCAATCAATTGTTATATTATCTTTAAAAACGTGTTCATTTAGCATTCAAATTTAATATTTAAATGTAGAAATAACAACTATTTATTGTTAAATTAAGTTCAACTTTTTTTCCGAATCTTTGTGGCAAAAATATACATAACTTAATATGGTAGTGTAGTTTCAATATTTTTAATAGTTGGTAGAAAATAATTAATTTTATTTATTCTACCAACACATAATAGTATTTGCTCTTTTACTAGAAAGTAAAAATATGTACCTATATAGTCAACTATTTGTACTTTGTAAAGAATAACCATCCTTTTTTAACTTTTTACGATATAATAGGTATATCGACTTTTTTTCCTAATTCGGAAATTTTAACTTTTAACTAAGTTAAGTTACTTTTTTTTCAAAGTTAACTTTTTAACTTTAAAACTTAATAAAAAATATACGAGTAACTTTTAACTTAACTTATCTTATATTATTTTCAATTAACTTAACTTAACAAGTTAAAAAGTATCGTTAACTTGCCCAGCCTTGTCTATATGTTCCGATTCAATTTCATTTAAAAATTCTATAAATTATCTATGTTTTAATCCATGTGATCTAATAAAGTTGACTGTTTTTGTAACAACTTTTGTTACATGTTCCAAATTCAGAATTTTATCACACAGAGATTGTTGGTGAATAATATAGTGTAAAAATGAGTATATCAATCATTTTTGATATTTTTAATTCTGCTACCCTTCCAACTAATCCGGTATTTCGCCTATCCATATTTGGAACTCCATCTGTTGTAACACTACAAAGTTTTTTCCAGGTCAGTCCTAGACTAAGAATCCACTTTTTCAAAAATATCAGTTCCTGTTGTAGTTCCGCAGAAATACTTTTTAAAAAAGCAAGTTCTTCTGTTATATTATAATCTGTATATATTCCTTATATAAATATTAATAACTGAGCAATATCTGTTATATCAGTGCTTTCATCCAAAGTTAAAGAAAAATATTTTAACGTTTTCACTTTTATTTGGAATTGCGTAATTAAGTCACCTCCAATGTATTCCACCCACCTAGTAATAGTGTTTCGAGACAAACTAATATTTTCGAATATAGACATTTTTTCTGGAATAATTTCTCTTACACATGCTATGATACATTTTTTATCAAATTCACTATCACTAAAATTTTTATTTTTGCGAGAAATCAGGTTAACTACTTCATAACTTGCTCAAATGATCTCCTCCTTACCTCTATTTTGTTTTTCAAATAAATTTCCAACTCGTTCATTTTTGAAGTTTTGTTTAAATTTTTTTAACAAAGAAGTTCCAAGATTCCATAAAAATATTAATTTAAACATTTATTTTAAAATTTTCCTAAATTAAGAACCTAAATTAATTCAAGGATTCTACAAAAAAGTTTAAAAATATATAAAAAATATGTACCTTTACAATTGACGTATTTGCCTTTATGTTTACTTTCATAATGTCTTTTAAAATTAAATTCTTTAAAGATCACGACGGTTTCGTAGCATATCAAACACATAGCTTTATTATTATACTCAATAAAATAAAAATAGGCAAGACTCCAATTATCGTTAAAAGTATGGCATTTGGTATCAATTTTGCGTTTTTTATTTTGAGACATTTTAATTAATTATACTTTGCAAACAAGAAATGCGAATCTGCAATTTCTAATGACGAAATTAAACTGTTAACTTTTGTGGAAACATAATATAAAATAACACACGATAGTTTAATAGTACTGATTTAAATAAATGTCATAAATTCGATAAGTGAACAAAGATAATATTATATTTATTGCATTTATCAGAATCAGAAAAAAACCCTCAAGTGTATACGGACCGCAGTATAAATATAAATTTCGAATGTGGCCTGCAAGTTGAAAAAGGTTGGACACACCCGGTGTAGAGGTTAAAAAGTTCCATTGGATTGGCTATAGATAGAAGCCGAACACAAAACGACTAAGAATGTCTCAGACAACGGTGGAGTGATAGGATTGTTAAAGATGTAACATTGAGTTAATAATGGAGTAATGAATGTATGAAACAGCTAGTAAATTATAGAATGAATTGAAGTAAATTATTTGTCTCAGCAATTGGACAAGAAAGGCCCGTAGAAAAATCTAAGAAAAAGAAAGAACAAGATTATTATTATTATATAATATACATTTTACCTCGCAATTTACATAGGAACAACACGTTATTATTTTTAAGGGTGAAGTATATTTAATTTAAGTATAGAAATTTGAAAAAGCATTTATTTACATTTGGCATAAGTATGATTTAGAATGGGTGTAACTTGCTATACAAATAACGCATTTGTAATATCCTACAGAGTAAAAATGCATCTTATATTTTATCCGATAGTATTAGTAAAAACGTTACCACAAGTACAGTGTCAAAATAAATATCTACTTCCTTATTTGATATATATATATATATATTGGTAATATCGTTTACAATTAATTTAATTTATATTCTTATAATGCGTTAATATCTTAGTTACGTGATTTTTTAATCACTTTATATAACTTCTTGTGTTAACAGTTCAAATTTTTAATTGATAACAATTTTTCATTCATCACGACTCTTCGTTTTCTTCATAATAATATTACTTCCTAACATCATAGTCGAGAGATGATTTCGTTCTACTATTTTCCCCTCTTTGGATATCTCTATTATTCTATTATCCTAGCTTCTGGTAAGTTGACAAACTTGACAAAGTGAACATATGTCGAATTAGTAAGGCTCTTTTAATTTTCAAAAAGTTTAAAAACAAAAATCTACTCTGGTTGTACAAAAATGCCTTCATTTGTTAAATGATGAATTCAGTTGATTATAAGCAACTTCCTGTCATACAAATGCCTCAAATACGAGAATTTGTTTGCCTTTTGTTTTCTTGTACATATTTCATATTTTACTACCCTATAATTCTACGCTCTAAATATAAATCATCCATAGATTTTGTTTCACTTCCATATCATTGATATTCGTTAAAAATAAAATTAAATGCACATGTTCCTTATTTATTCTGCGTGTGATCTATTTCATATACTGACCATCTAATAAAAATCCATTAAGGCAGTATTCCACTGATACTGTGTGAAATGTATGCCCTATCCCGAATATTACCACCCATATTCACAAATAAACATTGTAAAATCTGTAAATTACATCATTATTTGGTGACAATGTTTAATACTGTATCATTAAAAAATATATATATAGGTGTATAACTCGTCTATAATTATTAGGATATATGTACTATACAATTATGTTCTGGGTCTTTGAAAACGGATGACTTTGAAATTCTCGTTCTTTTTTTTCAAATAGGCGAACAACGTGTGAAATACCGAAACATTAAACCCGTTTTTGAATGCTATTGGGCAATAACAGAATTTAAATTAGGTAATTAAACAGTGGGTACAAAGAAATAAACACGATACAGTAACAAATATAATTATTATAATAAATGAAAAATAATATAACTTTATCACACTATAATCAAACAGTGGTAACTCTTGTAAGAAGATATGCAATAATATAGGTTGGCAACGAATCCGACACCACTATTTCTGAACTTATTTCTTATCAACGGTCGGACAATTGCCCCCGATCCACTAAAAACCTCACCAAACAATACTTTGATAAGGAAAAATAATTTATCACGAAAATTGTATTCTGTGCTGTTCCTAAATGTAAGTAGTTACGTATTCTTACTAAATTTAATCTACCTATATTTACATTGTATACATTTAATTTAAATTCAAGTTTAATATATTATATTCTATACATAGAAGTATTAACAATAGTAATAAATTGTAGTAACAATAGAAGTATTATTATAGTCAGAGTTATACTCGTTAATATGGTAAACCATTAATAATCACACGGTGAAAAGTTGAATATTTTCAACTATTGACGTATAGAACCACTATTATGAGATTACAATATTATAATTTATATAATCTATTTTTGACCAATCAAATTTCTTAAAATGTTACACGGCCAACACGATCTACATGACATGGTATTAGTGGAATACCGCCTTTACTTCGTGACTGTAAAAGATAATTTTCGTTTTCATTCCGATCTTATTCTTCTTTCTTGGTTTAGTAGAGCACATACAGGTCCTTCAACGCAATCATCACTCAATCTCCACTTGTCCATTGTAATTTTCTCAGTATTTGGTATTCCAAACTATTGAAGATGTTACAGGACCATGCATTTCCATTATAGTCTAGTGATATAAACTTTCCGAGAACCCATCTTGTGCTCGCTATTTATGTCTTATTAAATAGGTATATTCATTTATATTTTGTCTGCTTCTTCAAGCATATCTTCCAACTTCTAGTTTATTAGTTGGTGTTTTTATTCTTTTACTATTCAAATTTTGTTCTACTCCGTGTTGTGGTTCATATATTGCATGCGACTTGTCATATTCTAACCTTATTAGTTTCATTGTGTTATATACGAAATGAGCTTTGGCTGTAATACTGGTCTTAATGCATAGAAAAATAATTTAGATACGATAGTATATATACATATTTGCTGAATATCTCTAGTTATCTACATCCAGGTTTATGTTCACTCTAATTTTAAATGTCTTTACTTTCCCGAACATTAAACTCACTTTATCAAATACAAAGATCGATGACTTGTACAGGACGTGATAATACTGTCAGCCTGAACAAAACAATTTATTATTAGACGCACGTGCGCATTCTATACAGTTATAAATGGCATCGTGTCGAAAAGGATGCAGTGGATGAGGACGGTTTTCCACGTGCATCAGTTATAGTCGATGGTGTTGCTAAACAACGCGAAAAAGCCGATTGTTTCGTGGTGACAAAAAAGACGTGGTAGGTAAGAGCAAATAAATGACTTTGTCCTCGGGGCGTCGACGGGCGCGCTATTAGTCTCAGTCGCGTGGAACCATGGCAGGTATCTATGAATGACATCGACCCAACATCGCAACGAGATAAAAACTACCATCAGCGAATGTATACGATGCTATTGCGACTGATCTTTTTGGGTACGGCCCCCTAGGGCAAAAGTCCGATTTTAATTAACCACGCTCAACAATGAACTCTCGAATAAATAATGCCTTTTTCGTCGTTTTTGAATGCGGTCGTCGCCCCGAGGTAATACCGTTGGTTGTAATATTATTTATACGTACATATAGGCTATAAAAAAAAGAGAATGTCATAATATCGTACAATTTCTGTTTATATTCTTATTATTATTTGTTGTCTTCAAACATCATATGCACTCTCTTATTGTGAAGAGGAATCAAAGTGACCAATTTTAATATGGTCCTGTACGAGGTTGGTAAATAAAATATCGACATTTGGGGATTACATCTTGTTATAATGATGACTAGACAACAAAAGCAACAGTTAACGTAGAGATCTTTGAAAATCATAAAAATATTTTTCTTTTAAATCCAGTTAGTTACGCGATTATCGTCAATCGTGTTTGACGTGTTTTAATTATTTAATTATTCATTTAATTATTCATTAATTATTCATTATTAAGGATAGTTTGATCGACACTTTTAATCACGGATTAATCTAAAATATTTAGTAAAACTGTTATATAATCCACTACTTACAACAGAATATCATGAATTTTGAGAAAATTTTATGAAATGCTATGCTATTTTATGCACGTATTTTTAATAAACTAGTATAAGCAATTCAAGTTTGGTCAGAAAGACGTTAAACACGATTGTTTTTCGAAGTTTAAGAAGATCAATCAGTATTAAAACCGTTAAAAAATTTGCTCAAATTTGGTAAATAGAATGCAAAAACCTATGTTTAATATGTAAAATTATGGTGATTATAATATTCAAATGAAAATAATTTGCGTGAAAATGGTACTGAAGTCGTTGATATATGATCAAAAATTATATAATATTTGACTGAAGAACAAATTACTATACTATAAATCATCTTCTATCTGACTATCCCACCTTCTACAGCATTCGTTAGATTTAACTTTTATACTTCTAAAATTTAAACATTTTATTATAGGAACACGTTTTTTTGCATAGATGGAGCGCCCAAACGGATCAGAATAATATAACTCCCAAAGTGGATTTGAATAATAGAAAAAAAACATTTTTTACAACAATATGTTTTGAATTTGCTTATTTTTTCTCTGTTTTTGAAAATATCTATGCTCGTATTTGTAGATTTTATTATCACAGGTTAAGCGTCGTTTTCATGCGTGCACAGAATTAGTAAAATTAAAATAATCATTGGCTGGTAGTTCAAAATATATTTAAAACATGTTAAAACGCAACTTAGTGTAAACTTGTAACAATTTTCAAATTTTTGTTAAATGAAGATGACATTATTTCATCGGAAATAATGTAACTACATTATACCATAATATAATCAATTGTATATTGCTTTTTATATTATTTTTATTAATTTTTATTTATAAGTACTACATTGTTAACTTATTAAATTCTAAACTTTAAATTAATTAACTTCCACTTTTTTAACTTATGACAATTATGGCTAAATATTTAAAACATGTAATTTAAAATTTTATAATAATTTGCTTTGTTTGATTTTAAGTTTTAGTGTAATATAAATGAAAATGAAAAACTTAAATATTCTAATAATGTAATTCTTATCAAAATGAAAACTACTTCTGCACCATATATTATTTTTACTCCTAAAATAGAGTGTTCGACGTTTCAATTATAGTCTGTAGACTAATAAAAACATTTTCCAAAACTCATTTATATAGTACAATCTATATTATTTTTTTAATGTCACTTATATAAATAGTCAGTGTTCTATACAAATATTTTGTTAAAAATCTAAATATCCATATGTTATAATGTAGCAGTTGTTTAAGATTTTGTCTAATGAAATTTTGTATTTTTAACAAAAATACGAAATCGTAAATGTATAGTTTAATTTTAATTTAACAATACACTTCTAGTAGTATATGCCATATACTACTAGAAGTGAGGTGGCTGAGTAAAGGCAATATTTTGAACAGATTTTTTAGTTTACTGAACGAAATTAAACTTTTTCTTCTTAATAATACACATTCGGCTGCCAAAAACCATATAAAATTCATAAAAGACAACAATAACATAGCAACCATTGCATTTTTGGCAGATGTATTTCAACACATACATTTTTTGAATTTGAAATTTCAAGGTGACCAGAAGCTCATTTGTCACTTAGTGTCTGAAGTTAACTACTTTTGTGAAAAAATGGAATTATTTTCGCAAGATGTTGGTAATGAACAATTATATTTTCCCAACTTGAAAAAAGTTTGTGATGAAAGAAATTATATTGAAATCAGCAATTTTATCAAATTCATGACAAGTTTGGAGACTGAATTCGAAATACGATTTGCAGATTTCAAAAAAATTCAAAACGTTGTACAACTATTGAACAGTAGTTTTAATTTACAGCCTGACGGTGAATGGGTTAATGAAGCAATACGTGTTTTATAATGTGATAAAGGATCTATTCAAACGGAAATCATTGAATTTCAAACGGATAATTTCCTAAATAATTTGTATAATGAAAATTATGCAAAAACTGAGAGTAATTACGATGAATTTTGGTTAAAATATGTATTCGAAAAGAAATACCCAACGCTAAAATTATTAATACAAAAAATGCGTACGATGTTTGACTCCACGTATGTTTGTAAATCATCTTTTTCAAAAATGAATTATATTAAAAACAAGTTGAGGTCCCGGATAACCAATAAACATCTTGAAATGATTATGAAGGTAGCATGCACAAATCATACCCCCAATTTCATACAGTTGATCAAGATCAAGATTTGTCAAAAAAAAATTGACCCTTTTTTTAACGGTTTTAAAAAGGTTTCTAAAACATTAGCGGCAAAATTTATTCTCAACTATGTGTACAAAATCACTACCGTCGACCCTGGTTAGATGCGAGGTAGATTGATGATATCAAAATATACATTTTGAAAAATTTTAACCCCACTGGTCAGCGCATACAACTAAGATTATTTTGGACGAGTCTTTTATTTTTGACACTGGATTTGTATTCGTTATGTTTGTTTGACTATAATAAAATTCTAATAATTAAAAATTTACAAAAATACAACCATACTTCAAATTATAAAAATCATTGAATTTTAAAGATGCAAGTTGTTATTTCCAATATGTGTTTTATATTAAAAAAACAACCAAATAAATAAATAATTAATAATATCTGATACAGTTTGACCCCACATACCCCCTCAAATAAATACGGTATTGTATAACCACTCGTTGAATAATAATCACAGTCGTATTAAACGTCATCGGACGGTGCAAAATGTATTTGTTAATAGTGACAGTTGTTTGCAGAGGTTTGAAGTGGCCCTCTATCGCGGTCGATATATATCTTTCCGAGCACGCTGAAAACTTTGAGCCTCTCTTAAATATATAATTACTTAGGCCTGAAAAACCACTCGACCAACTGTTCCGATACGATTTTCGATTTTTTTTTTCCAAACACCCATATACTTTGTATAGGTTTAATTAAATCATAATCGTTGTGGAAATCGATCCATTGCACTTCGAGGACTCTGGGGGATATTTATGATATCGTTATCGTAAAAAAAAAAAAAAACTACAATATAAAACAATCAAATCCATGTCCCGAAAATACGCCGGTGTGGAAGTGCGTATAAGACTCCGGCATGTGTTATGGTTTACAAATTACAGCGAATAGTATAATACTAGATTAGGGCTACAGGCGATATATGATTTTCATACACTGGTAATTCGGTATATAAAAATTGCTAGTAATATTAGTATTTCCGGTAATAGCGGTACTTTCGGTAATTACTGTGAGTTTGGTAGGTTATTTCCAGTTAATATAAAATAAAATAACCAAATACTCGTAAATTAATTTTATTGTATTTAATTTTTCTTTATC
This sequence comes from Pemphigus obesinymphae, assembly GCA_025469235.1. Taxonomy (NCBI): domain Eukaryota; kingdom Metazoa; phylum Arthropoda; class Insecta; order Hemiptera; family Aphididae; genus Pemphigus; species Pemphigus obesinymphae. The sequence continues at coordinate 20,593 of JAIPRL010005244.1, read as the reverse complement.
GTTCTATCGTATATATTTTATTTTTAATTAAAGTTAATTATAAAAACACCCAATTAGGAGGATGTACATATGTATTCATGGTTCTTATAAAATAATAAACCGAATCTAAATAGTCAGCCTTAATTGACATATATATATATATAATAAAAATAATATATACCTACAATTATTTTTTATTTTTGATAATCGCACATAAATTAAAAATTTAGAATGGTTTAAAATGACCTATATACATTTTTATCCAATAGATTTAATGTAAGTTTAATAATAATATAAATAATAAATAAGAATTACAATTAATTATTAATTAATCACTTTTATTACTTAGATTAAGGCTGTAGATTTTGCTTTAGGTTGTAGACAGATTTAAAATTGTTAAAAATAGACTGGACGTATAATGTGGAAAAATATAATATAAAATATATAATATATAATATGGCAAAATATAATATTAAAATGTGAGAATATGATGGAAAACCAATCGAAATAATTGAAAATATTTCCTCCATTTGTACGGTCACGGAGTAAAATATTATTATGGCAATACAATTACAAGAAAACTGAAATACAAATAACCATATGATAAAAAAATTGTATTTCGATGAAAAAAATAACTCAATAAAATTTTTTGACTAAATAAATCAAAATGTTTAGAGTAAGTTGAGTATTTATTTATAATCCATTGATGTTATACAGGTGTTGGAACAGAATTATGAAGAATCGGTTTTGGAATCGGTAATTTCAATAAATTTGAAGTGACGGAAATTAAAATTTTATATAGGTACCTAATAAAAAAAATGTTAAATTCTATAGGAGATCCAATTTATATTCGCCCTATTAACATTATGACGTATGATTTGTCGGTGGATTAAAATTTGGCGGGAGCTTAAATCCTATTTAAAAACCTGTTTTATCCGATATCCAAATTAGTAGGTAAGTAGGTACCCTGCAGCTTATTATTATTATTTTTTTTTACTAAGACCTAATCGGAAGCGAAACCATAGAATATTATTTTTATAAAATCAGTATCAAAACCCGATACCGAAATCGATTTAAGGTTGGTATACTATAGACATTATAGGTACGAGTAACGTATCAGAATAATAGTTTTTGAAAGCCGGCAATCGAAATGTTTATAGGTACGTATACGATTTCAAGCCTTACGTCTAAGTAGGATTTCGAGGGATGATCATTGCATGGTGCGATTTCGAAACTTTTATCTCTTACGAGTTGCACAATACACTATAACGCGCGTTATAATAACAGAATACCTTGTCAGGCCGGGTGTGTGTGTGTGTGTGTGTGTGTGTGTGTGTGTGTGTGTGTGTGTGTGTGTGTGTGTGTGTGTGTGTGTGTGTGTGTGTGTGTGTGAATACACACAGGGCCGGTTTGTTATTATAAATTTAACGGGCTGTGGACAATGTTTAGGCAAAAATGATAATAATAGTAATGATAATATTGATGGAATATAATAATAAAAAAAAAAAAATCCTTTTTATGTCGGCCGCCCCGAAAACGTAAACGTTCAATCGACGTCTGTATGTGTGTATATTATAACATTCAACGTCGTGTATTAATATACGAATCCGTGTTTAAAATCGTTTACACCATATGTATCAATCTGTTTTCGGACAACTTAAAAACATAAACATCCCGAGACGAAGAGACGGAAAATCCATATGTCTCGTCATATATATATGTATATGGTCTCACATGTCCATCAAAACGTGTATAGTACGTGTGTGTGTTGTGTGTGTGTGTGTGCGGCCCCCAAGTTATTTAACAATGTTGTTTTTGGATCGGTACAGTGTATGCGCACACCGATGCCGCTCCATATTATCCTCATCTTATATACAGGGCGATTTTCAGGATGGAAATTATTTTCCAAAGTATCCACTAAAAATACATAAAAATGTATACAATTTTATTTTATTGGTGTTGCGCTACACAGTGGTGGCTTAAAAATGATAATACGTGATCCATTGAAGTGGATATAAGAGCGTCGTGTATATCGTGCGATACTGTGATCCTTCTTCTTATCGTGTCAATCGGCACATTGACAATTTCTCCTTCGTCCAGTATTCCGTTGTTGCAATCGCCCTTGTCGTTTAATTTGGTTAAGTGCGTGAAGTCACCTGTAGTATGAACATATATTATTATAGTATATGAATAGCGTTATGTTCTTCACCATATTCGCATGTTTCGTGATATGAGATAAGAGTGGTGATAAGAGATTAGACAATATGAATTATATAGAATAGTACATTGTAGGACAGTGTAGTTATGAGATTGGTCACGCGTAGAATGGGTAGAAAGCTATTGACAAGAAAATACAACAATAATGATGAGCGTAATTAATATGAGAATGTTAAGATGTGCGTAATGCTATTTAGATGGAGCAAGGTAAGGATGAATTGTTAAAATTTGGTAGTTTTAGTGTGACACCGATAGTTGATCAAATACAAATAAAATCTTTTAGACTGTATTATTATATATAAGGATGAAACGGCGAATAAATCGGCGAAAGGGCAGATATTGGAGATTAATATATAAGGAAGCAAAGGAAACCCTAAGATATGAATATGTTGAAATATAGAATATAGATATTGAAATAATTTAGATGATACAATTATCAATCAAATGAGTTAGACCATTTATACCATTAAGTATTTGCAACCATCAAGTAAATAGGCGGTATACTTTTTTCCACTCAATGTTAGTGGTAAATAACATTTTTCAAACAGAAATCTATGCCCCAACATTGGTTTAAAATATTTAGCAGTCGCATCATCCAGTAAGACCCGTGTTGCTCAGAAGAGTATACGATCATAATGAAACACAATTTTTATCTTAGAAAACAGTTTTCGACAACTAAAATCGATTAAAAAATTTAAAATTACAACTCTCAGGTTTCTCATTTTATTTTTAAAATTAACTCTCAGAGGGCGATTATAAAATATATAAGTCCATCTGTTTCAAATATTCTACAGTATTTTATCGCTTCATAAAGTACTTACACTACCATTTTTTTTAAAATTTTGAATACTCGTATGAAAAAATTGCTGAATTTACAGAAAAAACAATTAACTAAAAAACAATCACTCTGTATAATATAATACACGTATGCGTAATGTATAAAAATTGTATATTTATATGTGTAGAGGGTTATATTTGTATGCATTAGGACGTGTCCACGGAGGCCACCACCGCCTGGATCCTTTGTAGGAGGCGAAAGAAAAATCTCATTATCGACGTGTTTACGTTTTCCGTCGAAAACGAAAACATCGAATTTTTATTGCTTCCCGTGAATGTTTATACCGATATCAAAGGCGACCAAGGACGACCGAATTCGTTTGATGTACAAGCCGCGATGATTATTACAACACACGCGTATTATTTTTATTATCATTATTATTGCCGTTATCATTGTTTATTAATTATTATTAAGTATGCGGTATATGTATGGTGGCCATTCGTACTAATTTTCATAGGACAGTACTTATTTTTATCATCCTTATTGAATTTTAAACAATTTTATTGACTTTTTTTTTATTAAAAAATGAGTAATAATTAATAACAACTAATATTATCTAATATTTTTACAGACACATTAAGACTTTACTTAGAGGTACTCACATTAATGAACATTTTTTTTGAATTTAAAATTTAATAAAAACACAACACATTTAAATAATTATATATGTACTTTGTAATAGGCGTTATGTAAGATACTAGGTATTATTTGTTATTTTATAAAAGTAATAATATTTTTTGAAAACTAATTTAAAAATATATACCTACCTATAAATGATTTTTTTTTTATATTTTACCAAATGATCATTTTTGCACCTAATTTTTATTTTATATATATGGTCACTATATGTCATTTATGTACTAAATTTATAGTATTTACCATAGTGAAATATTGTTTTTGTTATATATATATATATTATATATATATATGTATTTGGTCATGGTACTTACCTTACCTACACGGTAATATACTTTTTTTTTTCGCAATAGAAATAAAAAAAATACTGTATATAATGTATCTATATGTTTTGTATTCTATTATTATTGTATACATATTTTGCTATATATATATTTAATTGTTCAATTTGATATTTTATACACATCATATATTTATCCAAATTGGACACTAATACATGTATATAATATAATTATAAACCAGTAAATATATTTAAAAAAATATTTTATGAAATAGAATACTTAAACAAATTGAAACAATAAAATATCTTCATCGAGGTATTGTGTTTTACATTAATTTCCATCCGGACGTAATTGATGAACCTACCATAGTAAGTTGCCAAATTTCTGAATATAAATGAATTTCTGAATATTAAGTAATTACTGAATATACCGTGGTATCCGGTAATACAGATAACTATTATCGGCAATATCGTTACGTACCGAATTACCGATATTTGTACGTCAAGCCATCCATATATTATTATGGTTGATGGCGTAGGATTTTGTATAAACTTTGTAAAGTCCGTGTCAAAATAATGCAAACATTGAACGCACATTATTGGGCATAAGTACAACACGCGTGGGGTGTATACACCACCTGTGTCTATAATATGGCGTGTAGGAATGGCTTATCACTTTTATTGCTTATACAAATATTATCATATATATATATATATTATTTTATTGTTATTATTGTTATTATGCGTTATAAATTATCATTAATATTATGGTTTATCGTCACTGTTTATATTGTTTAGTCGTAAATAAAACGATATTTATTCTATTCTATTGTACGAATTAGGAGGCCCTCAAAAAATTGCATTTTCACTTTTTAACGATCATTATTTTATGCATTTTGAATAGCAAAACCTTGAATTTAAAATTATGACCATATCAATGAGCAATCGAAACTCCAAATAATTAATTTGAAATACCTGTTTGTATTGAACATTTTGAAAATGAAATGTCAAAAGTTTTTTTGTAACCGTATAAAATTTTTTTGGCAAAATGCATTATTTTAATGTAAAATGATGATATGATCAACGAACACGTTTAATCGATTACAGTCTTAACTTATAATCAGGGCTTAAAACCGGTAACCGGTTTTTCCCGAGAACCTGTTAAAAACCAATTTTTTGAGAACCGATAACCTCTTCCCAGTTTTTATTTTTAAATCTAAGAAGCAGTCATCGGTAACCAGTAACCGAAAATTATATTTTGGGGTTTTCAATTTACATTTTCCCCATGTTTATGGGGATAAATATTATATACATCTACCATATCGTTACAGACGGTTTACTATTAACACTGCCCACGATTAATGAGATAGGAGACACCATCGTATTCCGCGTCAAACGTATTGTACAAGCGCTTTCCTTGTACATATACGGAATTCGGTTCGTGGGCTTAACAATTTTAATAATATATACGTTCATTGAAAGTAATAAGTATGTTTCTTGTATAATAATAAAGTTTGTAAAAGAGACGTATATTATATTATTAGACGGGGTAGACGAGAAGATGGCGAGAAAGTTTACCGCCGGTCTTTTTATCGTGGGACTAAAGGTGTAAATTGTCGCGGTGGTTAATTCGTCGAGTTTTCGCTTTCACCGCCTCGCGTCTACGCCATTTCTTACATCCGCAAGTTTATACGCGAACAATATCGCTTAAACTCTACCCCCTCCCCTCCTTCACTCTACTAGCGTTTGCATCGAAAACTTTTTTCCAAAACCTCAGGCAATCTGTTCACGATAATCTACCTCTTAGTATACCTTTATACGTATAATAATATTAATATTATATCGCCTCCAGTGTTCTGCACCATCTGCTGTCTGTATATATTATATACTTATATAAAGTGGTCGGAAAAAAACAATATCCAATGTCGATGGAAAACAATTATTTCAACCCCAACGGTTTATGCTAGGACTGTGCGATTATTTATTTAAACAATGGATTATACGCGTTTAACTCGATGTATTAATTATTGAGCTTATTAATTTATCAATTTACATTTATTCACGAATAAGACGGAGACCCTGTTAGGTCTGAATATTGATTCAGTGTAAAAGGCATATTTTAATAAGTTGTCCACATACAGTTGTAGCCTTCTGACATTATTTCGATCAAATAAATTAGTTTACGTAGGTAATAGGTATCGTAAATAATATTTTGATACTTACATCGTTTCTATTATCGAATAACCAATATAAATGGACTCCAGCTTCTGCTATGTTTTGTGATTATACCATAAGCTGATATGTGTAACATAATTAAGGCGATATTCGACGCTCATGTGTACCTGCCGTTCATAAGAAATAACAGTGGCCCGTCAGGGGAGTCTTTTAAACTACGTCTCCCCATAAAAAAAAAAAAAACAGTCACACAATAAAATAGATTCAAGAATAGCTATAATTTGTTTTTCGTTTCGTATTTCAAACATGTTTTTTAAGTCAATAAAAATGAAAAAGGCCAATGTAGATTTTCATTGAAAAATTGTCAGTGTGGTGTTAAAGACTGAGAATAATGTTTTCAAACAGTTTTTTTTAATAAATATTGTGATTACACAACAATAAAAAGTGGTACTGACACAGATCTATTTTTAATTTAATTTTAAACTGTACTTAAATATTTTAAAATTACAATATTTTTATTTTTCTTAAAAGTTCAGAAAAATTGCCTATACCAAACTCCTTAACAAACGCATGTGTGGCGTACTCTTAAGAAGACAGGTTTTTATAATAATAATACGGTCGAAAATATCCATAACAATAACATGCAACAGTGGCTAGTAGTTTGGAGTCTGCGATTCAAGACAATTATTTTTGCATACACATTGTGTACGTAGAGCATGGCAGAGGGTGATTTGTATCATACTGTACAGACATTTGAGTGTAGACTATAAACTTCTCGCATATCTAGAACATTTATAGGGTAACCCATCGAGTCAACGGCAACCGGTTTTTATCTACGTCGTTTTTTACTACGTTGACATACGAAGCACTAATATTTATTGACTATAATTTTCATCATGGACCTATTAATAGGTTAGGTTAGGACTATTACAAGAGTTGATTATAAAAAATTATTAAAGTACAGTTCGCTCAAAAAAGTTTCTTTGGTAATGATTATTAGAGGTACTCATAGATATTAAAAATACATTATATAGATATAAGTAAGTATATTATACACAGCTATGTGTCTAATGTACCTAAACTTTTGTGTTAATTAATACCTATAATAATTTGAATTTAAACGTATATTATAATACATTATATAAATATAGAAATTATATACTTACAATGAAAGGCCACTAAGGCCGTCTAGATGATTTGCAAATTTCAGAAATGAATTTGTAAATTATATATGGGTTACATTAAGTTTGCTCACCTTGTCGTTTTTTTTACGTTTTTCGGAAAAAACAGTGACTTGCAAATTTCGAAAATGAACTTGCATATTTACTTACAAAATGTTAGTGTCAATTTAAACTCTGAATCACGACATACAACATGGGTGTAATAGGTATATTGTATAAAATAAACATACATTATTTTCTATTGAACTATTATGCTTTTATTATCTGCTATACTGTTGAACTCATTTTCCTGGTCAAATTTTTCAGTTCCTAAATATCTTATTAAAAATAGAACGATATTAATTTCCCGAATTTAACAATAGTTCTCGAATCTACTAAATATTAATTGAAAAACAACAGCTATTACCTGTATCTTTTAAATAACGAATTATTGATATTTGAATATCAAATAATGTCAATTCTATATTTAACTAGTTAGTAAAACGTGCATTTATGTCAAATTTAATTTAATGACAAATAAAATGTATGACATTTTTCATATTATGAATACAACACTATTTTATCGAATGACTAATTAGATTATTTCAAATCATATTTTGGTATAAACTAATTATATTAACTTCGATGACAGTAGGTATATAATATATATATTATAGTATTATAATTATATAGGTACTAATATTGATAGCTTGAGGGTACAAAATAAAATTCACCAGATTTGTAGTCGGTAGAATAATCCTCAGATAATAATAATTTAATTATTTGCATTAATTAACGAAAAAAATAAATTATAATTATAATATTTTAATGACTTAAATCGTCATAATAATCTGCATTTGGATAGTATATAGAAATATTTTTCGTTTTTTAAAAATTATATGGTAGGGAAGAACGAATGTTCGTAACAAATTTACAGGACTAAAAAGAGGTTCCCAAAAAAGCGGAAATTGGGTACATCAGGAGCCGAAATATTTCGAGAAATGGTAACTGGTTTTAAGAGGTATCTTAATTATAAATAGTATATTAATAAATGGTTCTATGAAAATACCATATACCAATACCAATAACCAATTAAAGTTTCCTGATTTTTAAGGTAATCGCTTCTTTGTTTTAGACCGTATCCAACGTTTTAGAATAATTTGTTACAATTAAAATGGGCCTTAAAAATATTTTGATGAAATTTATGATTTACCCATCCACCTACTTGGCCTTTACATTTGGGTTCCAGAATATTCATGAGATTTATTATAATGTTATCAATCTTACGATAAAGTAAGCTTCATCATTAAGTGGAAAGAGATTGTGATGGCAGCAAAAAGTTTTAGAGAGTATTAAATATCAGTAGAATAAGAACAATCTTTTTTACTATCTTATTTTTTTATATCTTTAGACGATTTTCTTATTACACATGTGTAAAGACTTTCCTAATTTAATCATAACTTTGAAGTCTGGGACCATTTTAGGAATAACTTAATAAAAACCAAAAAATTGTGAAAAATATTTTTTAATTTTTCATCATCATATAATTTATTTAATTATACAACCAGAGCTATAGTAACCATCAAAATTTGAAATATAAGTAATTGGTTTTGTTAAAATTATCGGTAATATCATAAAATTTCTTTTTCTGTCACCGTTATGTTATAATTATTTGGCCCCTGTGTTTTCTTCTTTTTTCTTCGGTTGAAGTTTGTTGTTTTTGGAGTTTTTGGTTTTAACAATTTCCAAATTAGTGCGTTTACAGACTGGTGTAGATTTTGAGTTGATCTGCCTAAAACTTTTTGTTTTTAGACGTTTTTATTACTTTTATAAGTTTTACATAGCCGTTGCAGATAAGTAAGCCATTTATTTATTTTTATCATCCACGTCGTTATTGCATCGATAATAACCTAATACATACCTGGTGCAAATGTTAGTCATAGCTGGCGCACGTAGAAACATTATCTATCTATATCTGAGATATAGATAGATATCTAGCCTATATCTGAGAACTCTTGCCTGTGTAATAAACTTTCTGCTCTCGAGGAAAAAATTAACGCTATTGAATTAACCTCCGTTTGTGGATCGTCTGTTACTTCCGTAACCCAACCATATCAAGAGTAGGTCGAAACAGACAAATGTGCCTTCAATATCTAATTTAGTTTACCTTAGTCTCGTTCTACTGTCGTTCCTGATCACATTAATGATGACAAGACCCATTTATCTGATATACTTGTATCTCTTTCAATAAACTTATCACATCATAACAAACTTATACGCCTTGGTAGATTATCTACTGCTAATCAACGTCCCCTTAAAATTGTTCCTCTAAAAATGAAGCTGTAACTTTAAATTCCGAATTTTGCTAGGCAAGAAAGAATGGGATTTCTAACCCCCATTATTTCAAGTTAGTTAGAGACAAGATTTTGATGGAAAAAAAATTACTTTGTTCTTATCATATTGAGTTGGAGTTTCGTTGTCTAGCTGGTGAGATTGATCTTGCAATCTCTTATCTCAATGATGTCCCTAAAGTCATCAATTGCTCAAAAAACTCCAATCAACAAATACTTCCAAACAAGCTAAAATAAACCATATAATATCTAGTCAACATAATGTCTCCAGTTTTCATAAAAACTCCAGAGGCTTTCGTACTAAATTTTTAAATATTAAATTTAATATTATTTCTTTTACTTATATTTTTATTGTTTTAACTGAAACTTGGCTTAATAATACTCATCACGATTTTGAACTTGATCAACCCAACTATAATATTTTTAGATTTGATAGATGCTCACAATGTAATTCCTTTAAAAAAAGAAGATGTCCTGATCGCTATTTGTAATGACATTCCATCCGTTAATATAAGCATTTCCCAGTCTAACGTTGAACAACTATTTGGTTATTTCGCTTTTGGTAACTATAAATTTATTATTTGTAATGTATGTATCCCTCCTGATTCTGCAGCCTCTACATATGAAGTGCGTAATTTTTCCTTTGAGTCTGCTCTATCTCTTTATCCTAACCATGTTTTAACAAAAAACTTTTTTCAAATGCTAAAACATTTGAACCGTATATGATTTTAATACCTGTATGTATTTTAATAACCCTCACTGCTTAAATTTAATTAATAATCAAACAATTTAAATTGATTGTTTTGAAAATATTAGATTTTAAATGTTCGATAAAGCCTAATGAACTGTAAGAAAATAAAGATAAACAGGTATTCAAAAAATCAAATGATCATACAAAATATTGAATAGAACAAAAGTTATAATCAGTAGCAAATCTAGGATTTTATATCCTAGATTTGCTATAATCCTTTTTTCTAGGATATTTATAATTCAAGAGATAATCCAGAAGTTCGTTTTGGCTGTAATAATGATCGTAATGCGTTTATTATGTTGATAGCAAACTGAGGGTTTAAACGAAATGCACCCATAAACTCGTTATAAGGTAATTCAATCGAATTTTGTGCGTCTTTTAAAATTCTTCTTTTTATCCGTCGTGACAGTATTAGCACTCTTTCTTCTAAAAGAAACTGTTCCCAAGCCAATAAATCAATTGCTATACTAGATTTATAAAAAATAATTTATTTAAAAAATACTCAAACATATGATTGTAAAAATGTAATCTCATCATATTACATATATACCTAATGAAAATAATTGTAATCATAGTAATTGTATAATACCTATCTACTTACTTACCTGCTATGAATTAAAGGTAAATTATATTATTAAATATATTTGTTGTATATTATAACGAGTATGAATTACACATAAAATTACACGTATAACGCAAATATTTTGAATAATTGTGAATTGGGAATGTAATTTTTGTGAAGAATAAGAAAATAATATTAATAGGTAATGAAAATAGGATATTATTTCGTTAAGAGTTGACAAGGGGTAGAGATGGATCCACTTCGACAAATACAGAAATTATTAATGACAAAATTTTGTAAAGCTATCGATATACATAGTTACAGAACAGCTTTTATTTTAATTTGTCGATAATATTGCTTTCGGTATCTGAACGAATCGAAAACGGTTGATCTACCTTGTGGAACTACAAAATTCAGATCTATGCCGGTAATATTTCCAGTTATTTACGAATCGATTTAAGTGCTTATTAAACCTAATAGAACTGATCTTTTCGTTGTATTTAAATGAGTTTTGGCTCCAGTTGTTGCATGGTATACGAAATACATGTCCCGCTTCTCAAACTGTATTCAGAATTCGGTTCCAATGTCTAAATACGAACCGATCGAGATTTCTTTCGATTCGCCTTGAACGAGTCGTGCATTTATACTATCGTTTATGAGCCTCCCCGACGATAATATTATGAAAACGACGACGTGCGCTGCAGCGAAAGGACAATGTTATCAGAACCTGAAAGCGAGTAATAATAATGCGGCGTGTATAGCATATTTTCTTTTTCGGATTTCGGATTAAGGACGTGTACATATAATAAAAATTATTGTTTCTTCGGCCGGAACGAATTCGCAAGCGAGCCCGATTGAAATATCGACATACACCTATGCCCCACAGCTGTCTCACGCATCGCGTACGCACACATATTATTATTATATTTCGTTGATAAAAACTCATATTTATAGCGACGACGACGGGGAAATATCCGAAAATCCGTTCCAAACAATTGCGCATTGTACCTCGTTTTGAACTTGCCGCGAAACCGCTTTGTACACACATACACACACACACACACACATATATATATATATATACGTATATAGGTAGGTACTCTCGGTAATCCGTTTAGAACCGCGCCTATAATCTCCTTATATAGTACACCGTCTTTGGGGAAAAAAAATAAATAAATAAAAATACCGTATTCAAATATAATATATATTATTATTATTATTATTATGTTATATTATACGCTAGTCTTACATGTTTTCTTTCATTTTTTTTTGTGTTCTCGACAACGATGTGGAATTTTTTTTTTTCGCAAACCACGGGCACCCCTCGCCGTCACCACCGCCATTCGACCGGTGGCATTCCGAAATGGGTGCGGTGCGTGGGCGTAAAAAGGGTTATGTTTATAAATGATTATTATTGTTATTGTGCGGTCTTTATTATTATTGTTATTATAATACGCTGGGGCACTATTATCGTATGTATACATATAGGTGGTATTTTGTATTTTTGTTGTATATTTTTATTGTATATTTCGTACGTATTTCGCATACGCGTTTAATAATAACGATCGTCTTGGCGTATACGTATATACGTTAATATAATAGAGGTTAGGCGAGCCTGTTAGCCGGAGCAGACCGCACACGGCCGTTACGGTCGCGGGCTCCGCACGGTCTGTCGGCGGCGGCGGCGGTCAGAGTACGGCCGTCAAAGGGCCGACAGGAAGCCTGCGCCGTGGGAGGAGGCATATTCGCCTATATTCGGCGATTTCTCACCGAACCGTAAAACTGGTAGCCCCTAATAACGCGGGCACGTACACCGCGTGCCCCGACGTTACCGCGTTTGCGTTTCGCCGCCGTCCCGCCTCGCCAATATTTTATAAACCGCACATGTGCACGGCAGCCTAACCGGATATTGTTGTAATATGCGTGTGTTTTAAATATTGTATAACGTTATCGTCCTGCGCGCACGTTTTCCGCGTCCTTTACGTCCTCATCCTTATTTATACACGTTATGTTATTATTATTATTATTATTATTATTATTATTATTATTCGTATACGTAAACGTGCGTAAACACACGTAACCGTAGTATACCGAGTATTTTGTCAGCACGGGCGTCCGCCTGTCTGCCGGCGCGACGTCGTTGACGGCGTGTTTTGACATAAGAAACGTGGTCGTTCGATATCCCCGTGAGAATAGCACAGATAACATCCGAAAATGTTTTATCGTCTACCTACCAAACACTAAACATTGATGAAAATAAAATACGAATTATAGGTGGTACGTGTACCATGTATGATGATATAAGGCTATATGATGTTCTTGCGAGTTCACTTTTTGTTTACCGTATTTTTCGAAAATACTCATTACATATCGAATTTATTTCTACGTTTTTTAGGGGGGGGGGAGGGGTTAGGCAAGTGTTTATTATTTTTTCTCATAATTAACTTAAGAAGCCGGTAAAATGTGGTGGAAAGTCTTCGGAGAACTCGTTGGATAGGACAGGATTTGTAGATTTTAAAAGCAATGACTATGAATCATCATCTATTCTTATAAAACGATTCTGAGCGGAATTTTATTTTATGTGTAATATTCACACGCATAATACTTACTCTTTCCGTCAATAATACATTCAGTACAATATTTTATATATAATATTATATAAACAAACTTTACATTTTAAAATTATTCACTTATAATATATAACATACGATTGTTCTTCAGTACTCGAATGAGAGGAGGGGACGCAAGGGGACGGAATTCTTCTACTATCTATAATTGGGTGACCATATTTTGAAGATTAAAAAATGGAACAACAATACAAAAAGCAAATACTCATCGCAATATTTTTCTACCAAAATTTTCATAAAACGGTTTAAAAATGGTAAATTAGCCATAGAAAAAAGTTATTCGTCATTTCGTTAATTTTCTGATAAAAATAGAAAAATTAAAAGCAAACAAAAAACGGGACTCCATTTCTAAAATCGGGACAAACAACGTCCCGTTTAAAGTTTGCCGGGGCAATGGGACGCAATCCTCAAAACAGGATAATTCCTTAAAAAACGTATGGTCATTGTTCATTCGAACTTATGAAAAAATATGCATCTGTTTAATACGAAGAACGCGGGGTAGCGTTTATAACCAGTATTCCTCGTGACTATAAACGTAAAAAATGGCTCATGTCCAGTTCTTAATAAATATTATATGATTTTTGAAAACCACTAAATTCAGGATAGGTAATTTAATATTTAGATATATTCAACAAACGAGTCAACTATCTTATAACAATAATACCATCAACGTTTTAGACTTCAGTATTATCTATAGATCTATTTTTAGATTGATTAATATGGGTATTTGTCAAAAAATACTGTTTCGAATTCCATCAGAGTATCAGACCGTGACGATATTATTTACTCCGATTAATTTTTAACACATTTTTGTATTCTTTATAACTTGCTTGAGATATCCTATACAGAATAATTTTCATTTTTTATTTTGAATTGTAGTAATAATAGTTTACATATTCAAAAATTTGCTAAATGTCCAATACAAATATTTAATTAACTAAAAATAATGTTTGAAATATTCTTGGAACGATACCTCAAGAAAGTTTAGAGGAATCTATTTATGCTTTAAACTTTATTGTTAGAGTATGCATTTTGACTTTAGAAATTCGAATCATCTATTTGAGTGAAAAATTTACATTTTTCATGGTTGTAAAATCGATCTCTGACATGTGCACTCAAGTGTATGGATCTCTAGATTCCCTTATAATTTTGATAGGAGTAAACGAGTTACCAACCCTAACGATCATTTACGATTCATACAAACACAAAGCCGTTAAGCAAATGAATATGAAATTGCCTATATAATACTTCTTAGTATATGGTAGTCAGGAGGCCCCTGTCATCAACAAAATATAAAAATATTCGATTTAGTATAATCTGGTAGTTTCCTCAAATTTAAATGATACTTTATAGTTGTCTATTTATATAAAATGTTATTGTACGTACACTACTACATTTTTAAGTTTTGCATTGTGCTCCACTGCTTTATTTTTCCAATTTGAGCACAGTTGTCCTTGTATTTGATTCTCGGATTTTAAAAACTAAAATTACTATTTTATCTTAGATAGATACATATGACAAAAATCTCAATATCTACAATTACTATAAATGGCTCAAATTTGATAAACAATTTCAAGACTCAATTCTGAATACATTATAATATTACTAGCTGAATTATCCGGCGTTGCTTGGATTAAGATTTTTTTGTTTTAAATATATTTTTAATCTTTATAGAAACTTTTCTGTATAGGTACAACATAGCCATCTTATGTGACTTCGTTTGCCCTAGTGTTTAGTATTTTACATATTCTATTTGCTTAATTCATTTTAATAAAATTTAAACAATTATTGTATGCGTATCCCATGGTAAACAAACTTCTGAAGAAGGTCAATTATTCATAAACTTCTCACAAGGTTTTAATTGTCAATTATTCATGAACTTTATTTTAAAATTTCATTTTAAAAAATATTGGGGGTGGGAGAGAACGTTTGGGGTTATATGTTATGATATGCAAAAAATCTTAAAAAATTTCCTGAACCCGATTGCATCACCACTTACCGGGTCCAATTGTGAATCTAAACAATCCAAGGACCCACTCTAACACACACAAAAAATTTAATTGAAATCGGTCCAGCCATTTAGGAGTTTAAATACTTACACACGGACAGAAGAAATATATATATAAAGATAACCGAAATCGATTATAGTTATAAAAGTATAGTAATAAAAAAATACAGTTGAACCAAATTCTATAAAAAAAATGTCGAATGTCGATTTAAAAATTTTTGTATAAATAAATATATGCAGAAATTAACATAATTAAGTTTTACGAACATGTGTTTTTCCGTAATTTTTCGTTAATGATTTCTTAGGTTTAGAGAAACTACTGAAAAAATTGAAAAATGACCTCCCTAAACTCAACAATTGAATATCGATTGAGTTCTAATTTATAGTTATTTCTCACATATCTATTACGACTCCAAAAATCTTTTTTTCCTTTTCTCACATATAGTTATATAATTGCCACCCTTCCATATATCTACATTATATACGTACAATTCTCGAAGTAGATCGTGTAATATTATATAAGAATAGGCTATTGTATGGTAAAATATACGAACCACTCGAGTTTTAAAACGCTCTCGTCAAAGGACGATGAAGTTAACGATGATTTTCTGGGCAATCAAGTCGTATATTGTGTATACACACTGTGGTAGATATAAAAAACAAAGGCATGTTAGTAAAAATATAATATTATAATGGTGTGAAAGAAAAAGCCCATCTCGTCCGATTCGAAAGCTTTTCAACAGCCACTTTTCACGAAAAAAAAAAAATGTGATCGTATTGCATTTTTCTCTTTCTAGTGCCACAAACACTAACAATTTGCATATTGCTTATTAATGTTTTGCCCTAGTTTTCATTCGAATGGGGCACTCGATATAATAATATAATATATCCGACGAAAGTGGCTCGATATATTCTTTAATATTTATGAGAGGTTGTTTGCGAAGGGTATACACGTTTGGCAAGTATAAAAGTGTATTTGCTATAATATATACGGTTATCACTTATACACGCATTATAATATATACCATCATTATTACGATATATATATATATTATATTGTATTTCCGTTAACTTGTGAGCGAGGGAGGATGACCTCGATAACTTTTCTACATTTATTGGATCTCGTTTTCTCCCCCTTTCAATACTTTTACTCCTAGATGTTCAATATTGACGTATAGTAAGTATATATAGTAGTATAGTGGCTTTTATTATATTATTTACTGAATATTTACTAAAGTGCCCAGCAAACGGTCGGATTCGGGAAAAAATATTAGTGATATTTTTAAGAGTATTATGAGAACGTGAGTAATAAAATGCCATATGTAGTATTGTATATGCAAATTTGTCGTTGAGTACTTCGAATTTTTATTTTGTTTAGTGATTTTCAAAAGTTAGGACCCCTTGTCAGGTCAAACTTAGCGGCTGACATGTAATATATTTTTTCAACATTTTTGTTGGTTATTTGGTGGAAATTATGGGAATATTTGTTAAGGCCGTATTTTCCGTCAAATTTGTTGGAAAAACTTTTGAGAAAATCTGTTATATGTTGGCTGAAAACATAACCACATGACCATCACGTATATAGATAGTATAATAACCAATATTATTAAATTGTTAATTTATTATAAAGACTAATGATCAGAGATAATAGTTAAAATAACGGAAATACTAATAAAAAAATATCCAAAAACTTGAGTTTGATATGTTTTACGAAAACAATAAATGAAATGCACCCAAAAACCATTATGCTGTTGATATAAAGTTATTAGCGCAAAACTTTCTGGAGGCGAAAATAATGTCCGGGGACCTATTTCATGAGACTATATAACTACTTCAACAATTTCTAAGAAACAACCAATATATGTATTTGATACCTGGGCGTAGTATTTAATGGGTGGTTTCTATGGTTATTCGTGGTGGATAACTCGTCGCGGGGTGAAAGAAATATATATCGAATAAACGGATTGGACGAGCGGTGATTGCGAGCACGCGGTGTTCACGTGGGTGCGATACAATATTCTCGTTGGAATAGTGTATGTCCCGCCGACCTCCGAAAACACAGATGTTTATATTTTCTTTGGGATTTTTCCCGGGCGAATAAATATTTGGACAGC
Organism: Pemphigus obesinymphae; assembly: GCA_025469235.1. Lineage (NCBI taxonomy): Eukaryota > Metazoa > Arthropoda > Insecta > Hemiptera > Aphididae > Pemphigus > Pemphigus obesinymphae. The sequence goes on along the minus strand of JAIPRL010005244.1, from coordinate 2,895 downwards.
TATATATAATATTATCTATATGGATACGCGGTGTGTATGCGCCGGGACACTGAGCGCGCGGAAATCATCGGGGCAAAAGGCGGCGGACAATGAACAACCATATAATATTATGTGTGTACGTATACCGCCTCTCTCCGTCAATGGATGCTCGTACGTTTATCCGATCCAAGGGGTACGTACACGAAGGGTCGGTGGACGGACGAGAGAAAGAGAAAGAGAGTGAGCGAGACAGAGAGGAGTTGATACACATAATAATAATAATAATAATAATATACAGTCGCGGGGTGTATGATAATACATAATATAGACACACATAATAAAAAGGTACGACATAATATGGGCTAATATAATATGATGTTTAGCGGGCACACACGCACGCACGTCGTCTCAGGTAAATGTTGTTGTGAAAAAAAATAAAACATATATATTATATAGAATAAGCGTTTGATTGATGTGCGTGTATAAATAAAAACGGTTTGGGGTCCGACGAGGAAAAAAAAAAAAGGAAAAGAAGAAAAAAGGACCCTCTATTATACCGACCGGTCGTTACAGATTGGCCGCAATCACCTGGAAACTAATACTTCCTCTTCTTTTTGCTCTCTCGCTCTCGCCGCACTCATTTCTGCAGCGCGCACGCACCGCAGTCCGCGTCCCCGCACGGCTCCGTTTATAGCGTCTCCGTGCGTGTGTCACCTCGTATCGAAAATCATCGAAAACGACAAACCAAAACGTGCATACACGCGTTATCAAAATGTCAACTGGTAAAAGCCGAGAGAGTCCGAGAAACGTTATTATATATACCCGTGTACTTGTAGAGCGAGCGAAAAGGCGCACGATTATTTTACATATTTAGGTACTTATTTTGAAATATATGCCGTCGGCCTTTACACGATTGTCGTCGAAGTTTTCCGAACGCCGGTTGTGACGATTTTATATTTTATACATTTAGCTAGGTACATCCTCAGGTCATTTAGATTATCTGAATGTAGTTCAACACAAACAGCTACCTATTCCTCTTCAATAACACAATATTACAATAAAAATAAATAACATTATTTGACGATACCAAATTTTGTGATTTTATTCCTAAAAATACCATGTCACTTACATCCTTGTAAGGCCCTCAGATCATATTACACGAGTATTATTAATCTATACCGGTTTCTGTTAATTATCATCGCTTATATCCAAAATTAAAAACTAAATAACTGTTAAATAATTGCCTACGTAACGCTGTCGTCACAAATTTTATCAAAATACGAATGAGGTGAACATTTTTGAAGTAATTACAGAGTTAGCGGAAAAATAAACTGTTTTCTTTTAAACGACTTGGTTAATAATACAATACGATTCAAGTATTATCTGTTAGTTGTTACTATAATATGTGAAATATTATTGGCTTATAGAATGGAAGGGCACCAATTGAATGCCAATTTTTCGAGATAGACTTTACCCAATCTATATAATAGGATTTATATTTGTATTTTAAGAAACAAGCTAAACAATATATCATACGTCCATTAATAAAATATAACTTTAGACTATAATACTGTTTTATATTTTCGTATACACAATTAGTCTACTGAGCGTTGAAAACGCTCTCCTGAACCCACTTCAAAAATATTAGGATAGAACATTAAAACCATGACAAAATAGACAGGCATGATCGCTAAATTATTTCACGCAGAAATTCTTCCCCAGGCTTGGAACAAAAACTGTTTTTCATGGAATGAAAAACAATTTCCTTTGTAATTTACAAATTATATGTTTTACACTAAACTATAGAATAAAAATGTATTATATCCTTATGGTGAGTGTCGGTCTATTTGTTCGTTCGATCGTCCCCCAAAATATTTTTCAAATTGTAAAATATTGTTCTGAAATGCACAAAGTTCTTACAGATGAGGAGAAAAAAGCAACAAGACAAAATTACAACTGTGAAATCAAAATGAAGTAATGAACAATCGACTAATTCGAAATACAACTGCTCGTTATTTTGCTATCAGTTCTGTGAGTACCTACGTCTGAAAGAAATAAAGATGTAAAACATTGTCAGTCCTGTTTTTTCGACATATTTTTTAGGAATAAAATATTGCATATCGTATCGCCGTCTAATTATTACCATAAATTAAATACCTGATGTATATATCTAACGATTTACCTTTAAATTATAAGTAAATATTTTTATTAATTTTATTTTATCTTATACAATAATTATAATAACCATTACATAGAAACTTGGAACATTCAGATTTTAAAAATATAACCGAATAAAAATTAAAAAGTTCATAAAATTAATAAAAATGTATGTACCTTTATTATTCTGTGATCATAGATGAACGAAATCAAGGTGTATTTTTCGTTATCTATATCTGTGTCATTATTGAGAATTATGATATCAACTATAAAATATTTTTTTCTCCAGTTTTTTCATGGTTTTTTCCAGGTTTAGGGAATATGCGCAATGATAAGAAAATCTGGTCGATTGGTGATCATGTCTATTTATTTTGTCATGATTAAAACCATCATTAGGAGAAGTTATGAGTAAAACATATGTAAATACGTAGGTATGTATGGGAAAATTACAAAACAATTAACATTATTCTAAATGGTCCTTCCGGTCGTGAAATATTGAATATCTATTTAATAATGAATCTTTGGATTGAACACTAGTGTGTTCATTAAGAGGATGTTATACCCGCATTTTCTGTCTCCGTCCATTTAATTGGCAATATAGCAAAATTGTACAACGCAAAATTGAAATTATAGCATTTTGGTTAGATTTAGAGCTTAAACACCTATTATCAAATTTAACGAGAAGAATAATTTCGAGTGAACCTCGTGGGCTTTTTGTAAAATATTGTCAGAAAAAAAAGTTACGGCATTTTTAGTTTT
>JAIPRL010005243.1:0-33262 GCA_025469235.1 Pemphigus obesinymphae | reverse complement strand
GGGTAACAAGAGTTAACTCCAGTGAACAACACTAGGTTTTCGAACGGTAACCTTAGAGTTAACACTGATTTCTCGAACGACACGAAATTGACTATAGTTGACTCGAGTTAACTAGAGTAGAGTTTTCGAACGCACCCCTGTGTCGATTCTTTATCGACAAATTAACACCGATACATATTGAGTTATCGAATTTTCGATATCAAGTAATAATTATTATCTACTGTTGACACGCCGGGAGATTATAAAATGTAGCCAATAAAAAGCGAGCGATATTAAACGTCTGTTATTATTTCCGCCGGTTTCATTATTATTATTAATGTTTTTGTACGCGTCTTTATTATTTCCTTTTTAGGTTCGTTCTGGATACAAATGGAACCTTTTGGCTACCGTAGTTTAATTTTAGGGAGGTTGTAGAACGTTATCACGATTTTGGCATGTATCACTAAAAGCTATTTTACGTTACCCTGATGAAAATAAACCGCCGGGAGCGTTCTCGTCAGCGGCCGCTTTTCATTCTCCCCACTGTAGGTGCGCGCACAGGATATTTGTATATTATACACGATACATATAATATTTTTTAAATCGTACCAACCTTCCTATAATATATTATGTTTAATTTAAAACAAAAATATAACGATCACATTACCCACGTGTTACGTCAAATAATTCCGAAATACTGTAGCTTGCACGAGATTATTTACTGCATGTACTGAAATGTCAATATGCAGGGATGGCGTTACGAATTGCGGGGCCTTATATATATATTTTTTTTTTTAAACTTTGTCTTGTTAGTCAAGAAGAAAAATACTTTAACTAATATCGTGGTGAAAATTATGCATAAAAAGGAATAAACGAAAAAATATCGTGTTTTTCTTTTCAATAAAATATATGTTTAAAGCCTTCATATGACGCGGGGCTCTATGCAACTGCTTCGGTTGCATTGCCCTTCCGCCGTCTCTGTCAATACGTTCGATTTTCCACTTTGTATATATGCGGTTTCAAAGTCTCGAGTCAGCAAATATAAATTACACATTAAGTAGCTTTAAATAATCTCGACATTTCGTACACTTTCACAGATTCTCGGTAGTTTTAGAATCGGCCGACACGAAGTACCTATTTCACTTGCAGTAGGTGGTGTCAATACTCGTAAAGATTTCACATTGTAGTACAGGAATTTTACCAGACATTCATTGTCTGCATAACCTTCGTGACTTCATACACTGCTACAACATATTTTGCCTTTTTACACCCCATTTCATTGACCATGACAATTAGTGCTATAAGTTTGGGTCACAAGGGGCACGTTTCACCCTAATGATTAAAAGCTTTAAGTCCGCTATACTTTCAGAGGGATTTTTGTTTTTGACATATTATGTATCTTCTTTGATACAGACTTAGTGGACTAATCTGATGTATCATGGAAACGAATTGCTTGTTATTTGTTCACAAAATTACACTTATATAAAATATACATTTTTCAAAATATTAGTAAAGGTTTGAAGAAAATTAGTTTGACGCATAGGAGGAGAAAATTTTACATTTTCAATTAGTGTTCAGATTTATAGTTGAATAATAATTGATATTATTGTATGATATTTAAAAAATCCGTCAGTATGGGGTGGAAGCACTTTATTCGTTGGGTATAGGTTACTGGTGGTAGATATATTAAATTTGAAAGCAAAGATAAATCTGCATTTCTTTCGATAAAAACGATTCTGAGCGGAGCTAAGTGTGATATAGAATATAGATGGCTACATACATTTTACAAAAGAAAATGTTATAATGTTACCATACTCATGTTATATTATTTCAATATATATTTATAGTGTAATATCCGAAAAAAACATGCCATTTATTTTAGCCTTTGTTGAATTCCAATAACTCGAAAATCGCACTTTAGTAGTCGACAAATATATTAAAATATAAATCACATAATAATATTAAAATTTTAATTGTACAAGTATGTATACGGTGGAAGTAAGTCATACACCATATGGTAAGTAGTCTATAGGTATAGTTATGTATAGTATACATTGTTTATGTAATACATATGTATACAGCATGTGACTAAATATACAACGTATAAAAGAAAGTTTTTCTTCTTCCCCGAGGAATGTACTGGAAAATTCGAAAAATGCTATGCACTATATAGGTACAGCAATATCAATATCAATATCAATATCATACTAACGTCAAAGATCCTACTCTCGACTACTTTTGGTCAAAAATGTGTGTTAACAGAGAAAAAAAAACACATACTAAACATACAGTTCATTGTAAAACCACTATATAGTTTCCCCAGTACGAATCTAAAATAACATTTAATGATAGGTGATATGCAGAGGTGAAACTGTGATTTTTGACGCCCGGAGAAAATGTCATTTGCGTATACATTTGGCCCTTTGTAAATATTTTCAGAGAAAAATACATTTTGTGGGACCTGGTACACCTTGCCCCCCTCTTTCGTCGGCACTGATTATAATAATATCGTTTTATTTACACCACAACATGCTATCTCCACCACAAAATATTCTGTGTCTCTACCATATCACTTAATACCTATTAATTAACTTAACATAAACTAAACAAAATTATATTTTAATTTATATTATGTCACTTAAGTTTGTACGTGTTAATTCAATAAAGTATTATTTATTTTTATTCGTTAATAAATAAAAGTACCTATTGTAAGTAGGTACACAAATAAAATACAATGTTAACAATAATGTTAAAAAGCCATCAGGCACCTACTAAAAACGGTAAAAACTGGGGAAAAATACATAAATAAATATTAATAAATGTTAATAAATGAATATAAATAAATTACCACCAATAATATGAAATTGATTTTGCCGAACCTGTGTTTTTCTGGTCTAATAACAAGAGTTTGAATATTATAATATTAAACTGTAATAATATGTATGTATCATCCTTATTGGGTCTTAAACCTCTATGCTGCACGTATCTCGTTGAAGAGTCTACTTCCTCTTTCTTTTTCCAATTATTGAATTCTACAATGATTAAAATAAATATTTGATATATCAAAACCTAATTTATTTACCTTGTACTATGAAGCAAAATTAAGGAAAACTGTTTCCAACTCTATAATAATAATTAATTATTAAATGAAATTATGAATAAAGAATATTATATTTGAATTTCATTTTTAATCGATTCTATAAGTCGAATTGATATATGATAACGGTACCGTACGATACTGATAAGTTGATACCTGATAAGGAAATAATATAAGATAAGAGGCACTGTCTGTAGACGCTCGTAAAATGAAATGGGCCTTCAAATATTTTACGCCGGCAAATCAATTATTCCCGTCTACCCTTAGTTCTGCCACTGGTGATATGCGTACGATCGGAGGCAGTCCGAGGAACAATATTGAAACCCTTAAAATTCAACATAATTCCAAGATACCTATACCGATACTGACACACAAAAAACGCTGAGATTTCTTTACCCGTTACTGGTGAACTTTATTAACTGGACTCCGCGTCGAATTGATTGTGGAAAAACTAAGTTTACCCAACTGTTCCCTGGGGTATCGACCACGGTATATGCTCTTCGTGTTTTGCAATAACTAACCGTATTCCACGCGATGGTTTAAACCATCTTGCGGGTCAATGTACCTATATATATATATATATATATATATATATATATATATATAATGTGCTTATTATCGTGTATACATCATCGTCGGGATATATTGGCTTCTCGATGGGATCTATAGGTATATATATATTGGTAGTGACTTATACCGTAAAGGGGTTTTGTTTTTTTTTTTTTTTATCGAGTATTACGCGCATATCACGAGTAATTTGAAATGATAATAATAAATAAACGAAAATCCCCCGAGAATCGCGTGACTATAATATATATATATTAGGTAAAGCGTACGGACTTCGGATAATGGGTACTTTCTTTTTTTATTTTTATTTTTTTTTTATTCTATAATCCCGTCCGTCGTACATACCTAACCTCATGACTCTATAATATAGTCTCTGCAGTATATTTATAGGCTTTAACTCGTGCCGATGATAGACGTTTTCGTAAACATTATTAAAGTACTTTTACCTGTATATATATACGTATTTTTTTTGTTTTCAACGGAAAAAAATATAATTTTCCATTATCTACGATCCGTGCAGATTATCAATTAATTTCGCGTACCATCGATAACCATATATAAATATGTACCAGGTACCTATATATATAATATATAATATATACGCGATCTCCATTAAACGGAATAATATAGTTAGGTGAAAAAATAATACCGAAAAACCGCTTACGATTTCGCAAGCGTATAATCAAGACGTAGCGGTCGGGGGACTTTTATTGCATACAAATTAGATACTATATACAAGTGCTCATTGTGCGTATGCATTTAATAACAGAGTACTTGTATACGTGATTCTTGTCCTCCGGCGTATTTATTACGTGTTTCGTTAAAATTAAAATTAAACAAATATCAATTACGCCGTACGACATTACTGTTATTATATTATGTGTATACATACTGTCGTATTATACAAACGCGTAAACGTATACGAGCAAAACAAAAATTTACTTAATCAATGTCAAAATTATTATTTCACATCCACTACGAATATCCGTATGTATATATAATACGCACGCAATATGCACGTGTGCGACTGTCGTGTACAGGCGTCGGCATAATGAAACAGTTGTACGTAGACTATTATACATCATAGAATTTTTTTTAGAAAATTAAGCGGTTAAAACAGCGAAATACAGTGTGTGACCTTATACGAGGGAGCGAAATACCGTATTCGCCCGGTTTGAAGTTGGACTGATTTTTATCAATTATTATCTATTTGTTTATCAGATTCATATAATCGAGAGTGAAAACCACCATTTAAGATATACAGTTTGCTCATCGGCCCATGTTAAATAGTAAACCAGCGCGACTTATAAACTGAGAATCTAGATCAGCTGACAAAAAACCACTACTAGCGCTCCTATAGCAGTATTACGAGCTGTATTATCAACATAATCGTGATATAATCAATGATTTTATACAAAATATTTATTATTATTATTATTATTATTGTAGTACAACTATTACTAATATCCCATGCATTTGGCGACACTGTTTTATAATTTTTACCGCTAGGAGCGATGCAAGTGGTTTTATGGAGTATCAGTTTTTGGGTCACATAATCGGTATTCGATGAGTAACCAGTATATCTTAAATCGAGAGTGAAAACAGTACACAATCATGAGCACGTCGTGCATTTCCATGGCTACTAGAGGATCCTGATAACAAATAATCAGAAATAAAATAGAATATTTTTATAAAGATATTTTTTTTTTACATATGGTCATACTGTACTTTGCGGTTTTCCTTACTTCACATTTTTATATGTATGGCTACCCCCTGATACATACACGATCGGATGCAATCATAGATAATACTATCTATCTGATAATATATATAATATAGTCAATGTAGGAATATATTCATTACCCGACAGTGTTTGCACACACGGCATACAGGTTATTATTTTTAAAACACACAAAACAATAATTTTCCGTTCACTTATTCCCTTCCATGTACGGACGACCGCTTTAAACGATTACTTTGAATATTATACATATCGTATATTATTATCATAGTGAGTATATTATGTTAATGGAAGATTTAGCTGACTTAATTGTTATGCCCGTGCAACGTAGTATGTACATAATATATATAATATATATAGGCACTTTAATAACCAGAAGAATCGATTTTTCGACGATATATTATAATTATTGTTCCATATCCACGAACTTGGGTAAAATACTTTTTTATTTCAAGTATTCCAAACGCACATTCCAAATATTTCCAAAATAAATGAATATTTTATCGGAATATGTATATAGGGGGCGTCATCTCAATTTTTAAATAGGGAACACGAATTTGTGAAACGGGCCAATTTTACGTTCCGTCAAACAGGGGCGGATAGGCACATATTTTTCTTACCGGGAAATTATTTTAAAGGGACTCAGAATGTAACGATAAATCATATCGCTTGGCCAGCGAATTTTACTAAACAATAAAATAATTAAATATCAGTGTTTTTAGATTCTGAATGTAGAGCAAGGAATGTAGGTACGTGTCGAGTTTTCAACGTATTTTATTTTTTATTTTTTGTATACATTATAGATATACACTTTTAGGGTAGAAAGTATCATGTAGTTTTCGAGTACAGAGTTTTCTCATAAAAGACTAATTCTAGTTGGTGCTTTAAAGAGGTAAGTTTTCGATATACTCAAGTAAAAATCGCCAATAATTTGTTATTAAACCGAAAATTATAATGCTAGAATCATAAAATATTTACAATATTTACTGTAGCACTATATTTTAATGATAAAATTTTCAAAACTTTTGTACAACTTTCGATAATTTATAAAAAAAATTCAATTTGGGGTTTTTACGTATATACCTAGATAGGAGTTTCGATTTAAGAGCTATCTGATGAAAATTTGTATTTAGTTGTTACTTTAAACTGGTCATTTATCGAATTTTGCAATTTTTTTCAAGTGAAAGAAAAACTATACATAGGTACTTCATTATCATCCAAAATAATAATACTACACTCGAACATGAATACATTTCGAAACTGAGAGGTCCCCAGCTTCTCAGCAAGGACTCACTGGGAAAATCCCATTATCCCTTTGGGCCTATATACCCCTGCCACCAGGCCCACTTTTAATATATAATTTATATCCTAAAAAGTTGATTGCTTATTTTAGGAGGATTTTAACAAAATTGCATATTATTACACTATAGTACTAGCTCTTTATCATCCTAGTTCTGAATATACATGTATATTTTATTTTTACAAATTAAGTTAATAATAATAATAAAAAATCATTCGCGTAAGTGAGCAGGCTACATTTTTCGTTCCATCAGGCATATAACCATATACAGGTGGCGCAATCGTCTCACATTGTAGGTGGTGCGATGAACTGTTTATCTTTATAAGATTTTAAAATATCGGTGCAATTTTAATATTTGATGCGGGCCATTGACACATACAAAAATGTATAGGGCTGCAAAAATATAGTCTAAACTCATCAAATGACGCCCCTGATACCTACTCGAACACTTTATGATAATGGTATCCTCAAAGTATTTGGAGTACTTTACAAAAAGTAATTATATTATTATTTAATCGAATAAAACATATGCACATGGCTACTAAAGATTTTATGTTAAAAATATTATTGAAACAGCTCACACAAGTATTTTTTCTTTATACTTAATACTATTCGGTATACTATAACCTGCATGTCTGTATATTAAATAAAATAGTGTCGTGTTATATACTGATGATAAGCCACTTGGACGTGGTCATAGATAACATAATATACATGTGTAGGGGAAAGGAGAGTAAGTTGGCGAATTGATTTTCACTGATTATATGTTATCAAATAAGTTCGTTTTCTAATATAGTATATACAAGGAGATTATAAACATTTAATTTTCGAAGTTTGAGACATGTAATTTTCTGGTTATAATTTTCCTCAAAACGACCATTTTGATAATTTTCAATTACCGTCTGCCGTAAGAAATTTCAAATAATTGCAATTATCCATTAATTATTTAATAATCTTTATCGGATAGCAAAATTTGCATGCATTATTTCTGTGTGTCACTGATTAAATTAGTGTTATTGCGTGTTTTATAATAATAATTATTATAAAGTATTATTATGTCGGGTAAGTGGCCAGGGGTAAGTTAGAGATTATTATCGAAATATAAAATGTTTCTCTTAGCTACCTAATTTTTCACAATACAAAATAATTTTGTTATCAGATATATAGTAAAAAAGTCAATATATATTATTGTTATTTTTTGAATTAAAATGTTTTATTGTTCTGAAGTTAATACATTTATAATTTTTTTTTTTCAATAAAAAGTATATTTGTATTAATTTGTAAAAATCTTTTGATATCTATTTATTACAATTTAATACATTTTGTTGTTCTAGATTTTAATATAAATTTTATGCTATGGCATATACATGTGGTATACGCCGTCACAGATTTAATGATAAGTACCTATTTGTATATAATATTTACATAACGCCAACTTACCCCCACCTATAGGTTAAGATGGCGGCGAGACTCGTAAGGTTTTAAAAAAAAATCAAAACATATACTTACTTAAAATTATTATCAGATACATAATAAAATATACTTTCGAAAATCAAACGTGGAACATAAATAATAGTTGTTCTATAAAAATGTTTAAAGCTTAAGGTGGCCAACTTATTACCATCGTTTGCCCTACTTATAACATCAAGACCTTTGGTTTCGAAATCGATTTCAGTGTTTTTCGCCGAGGTATAGGTATTGGCATAGGTATAGGCTATTCAATTACTCGAACGAAATTAATCTATACCTATATGACTATATATATATATACACTGTAATATAATAAATATATATTATCAGCTGCACGATTGGGTTTTATTTTTTTTTTTTTTCTGTTAATTCTTTTTCTATTATTATTCTATACTAAACGCGCATATTATCACAGTGCGAAAGGGGTTGGAACCAATAATAATAATAATCGATGGGTAGAAAAAAAAAAAAAAAAAAACGTCAGTGAATTATATATACCAATATATATATATAATATGCCTGTATATATACAATACACCTCGACCCAAGTGTTTTCGAGATTAAGATCAAATAATCTAACGTCAGTTTTGCGGTGTAAAGAAAAGCAGATGTTTTATTTAATAAAGGTGTCGGACACATTACGCAATCTTCCGACAATATATATATATAGGCACCTGCAGCCCGGTGTTGATTTTCGTCCATTACGATCCAGTATAATGTGCCCAGTCCGTTGGCTTCCGGAGGGGGAAAACGGAGTACTATAAAATCTTAGTGCTGAAGGCTTCGTAAACGTGTAATTAATTGATAATCATCTTTTGGCTTTTACACGTTTTTATTATTTTTTTTTTTTTTTTTTTTTTTTTATTACGTATACAATAATATTTATTTTGATTATCATATATTATTAGGTATATATGTATATGTGTGTGTGTGTGTGTGTGTGTGTATGTGTTGATGTATTATTTTTATACCATTGGTACACGTGGAAAGTGCAAAAAAAAAAAAAAAATTCAAAAAATTACACATGTTCAAGGCTCCATATTATTTATTGTCCGTAAACACGGGTTTCTGTATGGAGACGATAATATCGACAAAAACTGTAAATTTGTTTGTTACCCCATTTAGGACAAACAAAAAATAATAGCTGACACCTGTCAAAAACCCACCCCCCCCCCGTGTTGTATTAAGGTCAAGCGGGAGTAAATAAAATCGATATTTTACAAGTTCTATAAACCGCGGTTTCTTTAACTATTTGTTGTTATATGTCATTTTTTTTTTGACGTTTTATGTACCAATAATTTAGTACCATATATATATAATATCTATTATTATATCACCTATATATTCAATGAGTGTACTGTAGTGTGTGGTCCTCACACTGGGATTTTTATTGAAAATCTTTACTTAAAAAGAACATTTTACGAAATTCGTGTACTATTTTTACGGACCCTTCGAATTACTCGAATTGAATTAAGATTTTAAAAAAACATTCTATTTGCTGATGTTCTCTATCGGCAAAATTTACAATATTTGTAAATAATTTGATATTGTATTAATCGTTGTTCCCTCTCCTCCAAGATAGCATCTGTGGTCTGTTTCTACATTATTTATTGCATTTTCCAAATATTATTTAACATTTTGGACTCTATAGTGATTATACATTTTTAGTTTAAACAATCATTTCATGACTCACTCATCCCGTCAAATTACCTACCTATACACAATACTAGAATTATTGAGACTATTTTATTAGTGGACTATTACATGTTATAAACTTGGGAAAGTTAAAATATAAATTGAAAATAAAATAACCATAATTGTGTTTGGCTATATAACGGTATTTTTTTTTTTTTAGTATAACTTTAAAATTTAATGTTGTAACTTAAAATTCATAATAATATACATATAAGTAATTCAATCAAATAAATGCAATATACCAAATACCAATGCCCACTCAACAGCTATTTATATAATACGTATATATGTGTCGATAAAATGTATAAATTATGTCAATAAATTTTAGTTTTAAAATTAGAATTCATAAAAATAATATAAATTTTATCTAGGGTTACGTGGACTTGGGTGCTCTATATTATATTCCAATATTGGACCAATTAACAAAATATATTTGAACTATACTGAATATATTATGTTCCATTTCTCTTAATGATATACTTACTCACAAATGGTATGTACAATTAAAATAAGTATTTGATCGTTTCATTTTTGTTTTTTAATCTATTTAGTTCAACACACTTTATAACACAATGATATTTATTTCAGAATTATATTAATTATTAATAACATTCGTACCAATCAATAAACTCTAGTTTTATTGTCATAAATAAAACAGAATGTTTATTTGTTGATCCTCTTTCTAGAACTTTATTATTTGGTAGGTTTTAATTGTTCATTTACTTCACATTACATAATTTCTACCTGTCTAACGTTAATCTTTCAACATTGTATTATTATAGCAGTATAGACAACAGCCAAAATGTTTTTTTTTTCTTAAATTATTGTTAACTGTCTGTAGTACGCCATATTGAGATATAATAATATTTTGATTTAAATACGTAGTTCATCTAGTTATTTTTAAAAAGCCAATAGATTTTATAACACTCAAACACCTTTTCGATCATTTTTGTATTCAGTGACAGTATCCATATTTTTTATTTGGAAATTGGAATTGGATTTAAATTTTCGAATAATATAAATAATAATACAATTTTCACTATTAATTGATTCGTATTTAGATTAATATACAATGGTATCGTTTTAATGTTTACGTACCTAATTCAATAATATAATATGGTCTATATATACCTACGTATATCTAAAAAAACTCAGTGAGCCTTAACTATAGTATACTAGAGTCTTTTCAGAAAATTTTATTAGTAAAAATATTTTTTTGCACAGGAAAATTAATAAAAAAATGTTATTAATTTTCCGATTACCATGAATACCAATTATTTGTAATAATAATAAATGAATATTATATGAGTATTTATAATAGATTACTTACGTAAGGATCACTTATAACCTGAAAACTGTGACGGTTTCAAACATTTAAAGAGTTAACGGTTGTAAATGTTATAACGTATGAAAGTTGGTAATAAAAATAATATAATAAAAACATATTTATATTTATCGTATTTTGCTGGTCATTTTGAAATACGTCTTACTTAAAATAATAATAACAATACCATATTTTGTCATAATATTAAATATATATATATATTTAATTATTAAAGGATACAAAAATCTAAATACCTGGTGGAGCTTATTCTGGGTGTACGCATAATAAGTATACAATCGAATGAAGTTATACGTTTTATTAAAATTGATTAAGCTGTTTAATTTGATTTAGGAATTGGGTTAACTTTATTTGGAATTGATTAGATACTATTTAAATAAAATACTTTATTTATATGAACAATTACTCTGTATAATATTCGTATCGTTATTTTTCTACTAATCCGTCAGGAGAAAAATATATGAAATTGATAGAAAAGAAAACATTTATTAGCCAATTAAAAAAAAATACGATTATTCATTTCAATTATTGTTTCTAAAAATATACGAAGTAGGTAAACCGTTTACCATTAATTCGTTAAGGTACATATTTTATCCCGTATTTGTGCGATTAACGTTATCAATCACTGATAAGTTTTACACATTATGTGTTATGTATGTCATTGAAAAACACCTTGCTGTGTACCTTCAGATAGTTTTATTGACTTAGGTCAATACCCTCAATATATGTTTATCAAAAAATATTATACGTGTAGAACGATGTTTCAGTTTGACTAATAATGTATTACTATATTACTAATTAATATTATTTTATTATATTTTGACGTTAAGTAGACAGTTCATTTTATAGTTAATAATCACAACGGGAAAAGAATACCGGAAACGTTGATCATTGCCAGTTTGATGAGTCGGCCGTTCGATAGACTCATTTCTCTATACAAAATGTGTACGATGGACATGGTGATGGTCGGTGGGAATTACTCTTATTATATAGTCTTTATTGAATCTAGACTAGGAGAACCATATGTCTGGTTTTTTTGCGGAATTGTCATATTTTTGAGGGTTGAGTTCTGTTCAGGGCCGTCTTGACAGGGTGGAATGTGGGTGTTTCATTTCTCCAACATTTCTGGTAATCAGTTGGCAAATGCAGAAAGTTAATGACTTTTTTTTTCTTATTTACATTTCAAGGAAGTCTTTTTTGTCTAGACCCCCCCCCATAAATATTTCTTCGGGACGGCCCTGGTCCTGTTATTTCGAAATAAATTAAACGGGACGCTTTTTGTTCCGTTTTTGGAAGTGGGGTCCTGTTTTTGTCCCGTTTTTTGCTTATATACTGTTTTTCTGAAAACTTTTGGCAGAAAATTTAGGAATGTCCTTTTTTGCTTATTTACCATTTGCAAACTGATTTATGAAAATTTTGGACGAAAATTATTACACTCTTCAAATTTTTTGTATCGCCGCAACTCCAATGTTTTCAAATTTTCTTTACTGTTTTATTACCTATATTGTACTGTCTTGTACTTATACAATATTGTTCTAACTTAAAATTTATGATGTTATTATAATTATTTTTATCACATTGATATTTGATACCCGTTGATGCAGAACAGCGGCTTCATTTGAGGGGGGAGGCAAAAGGAGCATTTGCCCGTGTCTATTTTTTAAAGACTAATGTCAGTTGGGAAATTAGTCTAGTTTCGTTGGCAAAGTACAGAAAAAAGTTCATAACCTTTTTTTGTTTATTTACGTTTTCAAGTGAGTATTTCACACAAGAAAGGTAAATAGTAAAAACCATGGGAAGAATCAACATTTTTATTATTTTTAAAGGGGGCCAGTTGAACTTTTGCCCCATCTAGTAAAACCTGAAATGATGTCACTGATGCGAAATCACCACTAAAATATTATTTTTACATATGAAAGTTTAGATTTCAAGTGCCCCTCCCCCCAACTTAGTTACCCACGAATCGCCACTGGTATTGGTGTGATATTATGTGGCCATAATACGAAATCTGAAATAGTAGTAATTCAATTAATTATGGGTATTTGTATTCTACAATAATAACATTTTCAAAATGATTTTTATTTCTTAAAGGGCGGTTTCAACGTTCAATGACGTTAATAAAAGTTAATTCAAAATCAAATTTCAGTTTGTTATTTAATTTAATAACTGTTGAGTATTTATTTAAAAAATATTCCAAATATTTTTTTTAAGTTATATAATATCATGAGTGTTCAGTTCGTTTATTAATAATTAATATATTATAGGTAATGTATATAATTATATTTTATTATTTTTTTTTTAACGAATTAAATGTAGACCAAATATAAGTTTAAAAAAAGTCATCTATATTATCTCTAACTCTAAGTAATAATAAAATTATGATGGCTTATATTGATTTAATTATATTGATGCCTCCTGTTATAATTTTATGTTACATAGCTAATTACAAAATTACTTCCTTGACTAGTAGGTACCTACATAAATATATTTGTATGCGTATGTTAAAAAACATAATGCCTAATTTTATAGTGTTGGAATAACTAGTATATTTATGTGTGAAATAATTAAGCTCAAAATGTGTATTTCCAAAATACATTTATCGTTGGTACCTATTTGAAGAATAAAACATACAATTGTTTTTATCAAATAATAAAATAATAATATTGGGCAAGATAATGAAAAAAATGTATTTTAAATAAAATAATCGTTCGACTTATCGTTATTCGTATTTTTTTAGTAATTTTTAGTAATTCGTTTAATTTTCCAAAGGTTACCTATAAAAGATACTCATTAATTATAATTAAATAATAATTTATAGAAAACATATTAAATAATATACAGTATCAAGGATTTATGACTGTATCGTAAATTAATCAAATTATTAATTTCGTAAACATTTTTTAATAATACTGCAGGTATAATAAGTTAATACTATATCTAAATAGTGTGACTATATATTATAATATACTATGTTTATTTAATTAAATTGTTTACAATATTCAAATATATACATTTCCAAACGTTTTTATTTAACCTCTATATTATACGGCATAGGTATAATAATTTAATTATTATCGTATACCCAATGTACGTAAATTTGAATGAATTATATATTTTATTTGAATATTTATTGCATATTTATAATATTAATATTTATATATTAATATTTAATATTTTAATATTATAAGTATATTGTGCACGCCTATCTATACATTATTTATATTTAATTTATTTATTCAAATTTATATAATGTTGTTTGTTCACATCATATAATACATAAATAAACTGGAAATGAAATTATACTAATCCCAATAGCTGGTTTTGTATGCTATATATTCGTAAACATAAGTACAATATGCACTTTAACGTTATGTAGACGTGCGATTATTACAAAACGGTTAAACACTGAGAAGAATAAATATTTTGTATTTGAATATTAAGTTATTAAGTATATACCATACATTAGGTACATTGTAATGCAGTCTATAAAAATATACAAATTAAAAACAATATTTTACACCTACGTCATTGTTATTTATTTAGTTTAAATATATAAAACGAAAATAAAATTATTATATAAAATAAGATATATTTTATACATTTTAATCCTATGCATTAAAAATTGATATAATTTAACAGTTCATTCGTTTAGAAATGTAATTTTATGTATATAAAATGTTAAAAGATCATATATGTAAATTTCTATCAACTATATTATATTATATTTATATTTCATCGGATATGCATACTATAATATGATGAGATTATTAATAATTGTATTTAATATATGTAAGTAAAATAAATAATACATAAATAATAAGCTAATTTATTATTTAATTTATTGACTAATTAAACTAATTAAAAATTTGAAAATTATAACTGAAGTTAAAAGAAAAAATACGTCTCGAATTACACGTTTATTCGTTCTAATTTTCAGAGAACCAAAATATGTATTATGGCTATTTTTCTCCAACATTTTATATAGGTACTGAATATAATCAATTAAATGTATTATTCCAAAGGTGAAAACATATTATTAGTACTTTGGTACATCAAATATTCCGAAAATAAACGTTATTTAAACTAAAACATTGTAATATGGTACTTTTTATAATTTATTTATGAGACTTTTACTTGCCCTCATTAATTATTTATGGTGTATAGTCTATTTCAATCTCAAATTAAAAGTCATTATCCTTACTCCTTAGTATAGTATTTATTTTATAACCAATAATTATTGATAATTATAATAAAGTAGATAGGTACTATATAGGTATCTACGCATTTTTTTTAAAACTCATAATATACTTGTTAAAATGATATATAGTATAGGAGTAGAGTTCAAAATAAAGGTGAACTCTGAAATTAATTTATGTATATAATATTGTGAAATGTGTCAACAAAATAATATTTTTCAAATCCAATATAATAACGCTGTAGATTGTTATATAACATCTATTAAACCATATAATTACCATGGGCACCCATACGGTAAACTTCAAGGAGAGGGAGTGAGACAAAAATTTAACCAGATTTCCGAATTCACATTGATATTTTCTTTTTGTTCAACACTAAATATATACTTTTACACTTATTACCGGTTACAGTGATTTACCATGGTCAGATAACTTTTTATGGAGAATATGTCCCTAGTTTGACCCCCTTTTGCCATTTGAAGTCCATATATAAACTATAATACACAGTTTCTATACAATTCTAAAGAATAATATATATAAATTAATCGATTATTTTCTCGGCATTTCCGTGAAATTCTATAATAATAGAATAATTGTAGAAGAAATCGAAATGATTTTGGTGTTGGTAAAGAATGCGCGTACAATAACTGTACGCGAATTTAGTTGCCTATACCAGACGGCGTATCTATTATAAATTAATAGAACATTAATGTTCATCTATTTTTTTTTTTTTCATTATACATTCACAAAATAATGATTAGTCAAAAGCAGATAATACATAATATGAATTATTGGGCTCAGAATCGGTATTGATTTGAATGGTTTTTGGTTTTCGGTTTTTTTTAATTTCATCGGTTTCTTCACTGGTTTTAAGAACCTAAAATGTTAGTTTGGTTTTCGGTTTTGGTTTCAAACACCAGTTTTTTTTTTTTAATATATAGATTACTAGATTTTATTTTTGGATTTTCACCATCTAACGTACTATGTTGATAAAATAAAATAATAAATAAAATATGCATAAAAAAAGGCTATTACCTATATTTCAAAAGTAAAATATATTAATAATCACAATCCACAATTTATGTGCAAAAAAAAAGTTTCTAACAGTATTTTTCACAACGGTTTTTCAAATGGTTACTCAAAACACAATATTTCGGTTTTATAAATCGTGTGTATAAATTTACTGTATCAGCTACAGGTTAATCACTATATATTAATGTGTAAAAACAGCGATTATTATAAACGTATTTTTAACGGTTTTCGAAAACCAGTTCTAGGCTCTGGAATGAATAATATTATATAACAGATGATCGAATTTTCAACATTTGTATTTTGAGGCACCAACTATTATTCTCGTTGTCTAACGATAGAATAAATATGTAAAAGCTATTAAATTGTAAAATTCAACACCATATATAAAATACTCTCTGAAAAATCTGTGATTTCTGGAATTACAACAAATTTTCAATTAAAAAAGATCTGTGTACCTTTGTATACCTACCCAAAAAGTTGTTCCAAAAGAATAAAAAAAAATGAATAATTTACATAATAAACATCGTAGAAAAATCAATAGATTTCTCGTTCCGCTCAAAATCAAAAATATGTATTATTTATATGGGTAAATTCTCATCTTATTGGTCATGATTTTGTTCATATGTCCCAGGAATGGGGATGATGTTTTTCGATTTTCGTTGGAGATAAAACAGTAGGACTATTGCCATCGGCTGGTGCGATGTGCAGGGACGTTGCACTTATATATTATTGCGGGTGCAGTGATATGCGGCAATATCTCTGTTATCCGGCGGTAATTTTCATTACGGGGCTTACGTACAGCTATTGTCTTATCAATATATTATGTTATGTTCACGGCGTACACGTTTATTTGTATATTATGTTTCGGTTTTTCTACACGGAAACACGTTTTTGGGATGACACGCAAATACGCGCGACGAAAAGTATAAAATAAAATCGAGAGTTTTTCGCATTCCGCAAGCCGTAGTAAATAATAATAACGATAATAATAAAAATGAAAAAAAAAAAAAAAAAGAAAAAAGAAAAAACGTCGTATATACTCATTAACTTTACCGCCCGTGGAAGGTCCGGGGCCATAAAAAAATAAACAAGTCTGAAAAGTAAGTTTTTTTTTTTTTTTTTTGCGGTCCCGTATATAGTATTATATATATTTTGTAGGTATATACTCGGTATATATACCACGTAGGTATATACGTCATGTGCAGCTGACACGTATAAATACAATATATAATAACCTCGTGTGTTGGAAAAGCAAGCAAGCAAGCAAGAAGAAGAAGAAGAAACCTTTTATTCTCGTAACCGCAAAAACGTTCAATAATATTATACCCGACACCTGGGCCGTGTGGCTGCGCGTACGGACGAAAATTATACGACCTGACCGCTATCATGCCGATGATGTGAGTTCTTAAAACATCGTATTATAATATTATATACGCGGCCATTGTGCATCGGTACGCACCGCTCGAGTTTATCTTTTTAAATTCCAATTATCCTCCCTGTATACAAGCATACAATTTTACCCATCGCACACGTACACATACTATACACATACTATATATATATATATATACACCGAGTAATAATATAATATATATATACACGTGTATATATATACATATATAAAAAGTGAAATATATGTGTACAGAGTGTTGTACGTGTTTACGATATTACATTTGTGTCGGTGGTCCGATTCGCGCAGACCGACCGCAATATGCACGTCTTCTATGTGCCCCCTCATATCTCTGTCCAACGCACGCTTGAGCAACGGCTCTATAACAACGTTTTACCTCTTCTAATATAGTACTATTATTATTATTATTATTGTCATTATTTTTCCGTTTTGTTTTTCTTTCACACGCCGTCCGGTCAAACCACGCACGATATACTATATCTATAACACTATATATATCCGTTTGAAACCAAATTAATATATTACAGTAAACTTACGGACAGTAGGATCAAAAAGTTCCCGGAATTTCATTTTATTTTTTTGTAAATTTAAATTTAAATATACTTAATCTCCTTCGAAACATCGTCCTTCAGCCCAGACACACTTACTTCAACACGACTTTGTAACTGCTGGAATCGCGTCGCAAAACGTTCGCCGTTGAGTCCAAGTTTTAGGTTTGGAAACTAACCTACGGGAATTGTAGACGTTTTTATCCGCTAAAAATGGCCGAACTGCAAAATACCATTTTCCCATATTCCTTGCCTTTTTCGACGAATTGAAAACGCTTTTAAACGCTTTAAAACTTCAATATAAAAACCTGAGTTGACTGTTTGTCCATTAGGCACAAATTCTCAGTGAATTAACCCTTAATTGTCGTAGAACACAATCAACATGACCTTCAATTGTGATTTGACAACGCGTGATTTTTTTGGCCTCGGTGACGTTGTTGTGTGCCATTCTGGTGACTGCAATTTTGTCTCTGGGTCATAAGCAAAAACCCAAGTTTCATCTCCTGTAATGATTTTTGTTAAAAAATCTTTTTCATTTACGGAACGTTCGAAATTAATTTTCTGTTTTCCATTTGGTCTTCGGTCAAAATGCGTGGAACAAATTTCGCACAAATGCGCCTCATTCCTAAATCATCATTCAAAATATTTTGAACAGAACCATACGATATTCCTAATACATTTGCCATATCTTGAAAGTGTAAACGACGATCTGATCGAACTAAATTTTTAACTTTTTCGATTGTTCCGTCATTTTTTGAAGTTGATGGCCGGCCACTCCGCTCTTCGTCATCTAGTGACTCTTGACCATTTTCGAACCGTTTAAACCAATCATAAACGGTTGTTTTCTTTAATGCTTCACCACCATAAACTGTTATCAAACATTCAAGCGTTTCTGCAGCAGTTTTTCCAAGTTTAAAACAAGATTTAATGTTGGCGCGTTGTTCAAATTGTGATATTTTGAAAAAAATGCGTAAACTGAGTTTCGTATGGGCACGTTACGACTCATATGTCATATAGTAATGTCTACTTTTAATTCTAATAATCAGATATTTGATAAGAATAATAGTTTTTTTTCTATAGATAAATTCCGGGAATTTTTTGATCCTATACTACGTATATTTTTATATATAGTGCACTTTATTCCCATATGGACCCGATCGTATCCCGCCCGTGATCGATCGATCTCCAAAATTTTCACGTATTTTTTTTCGTATTTCACCGAGTGATTCGCAGCGAGTTTCCGACGCTATTCCTCAACTTTTTCCTCTAGTCATCATATCGGTGTTATTGTCAGTATATATATATATATATATATATATGAACAACCAAAAGTCCAAGGTTTTATACTAGATGTATAACATGAAACGCTTAAACTCTGTCCCTTGTTTCCGTTTTTCATACGTTATCCGATATCCGTTTATCAATAGTATTATTTACACCTGGGGCCCCCGTCGCTCCTCGAATACGGCCTTATCATGGGGCGCCAGGGATTCACTGCCTCTTGGGCCAGTTCAAAATATAGTTTTAGCCGTTCTTGCGTCGTACGATCTTACAACTCCCAGCTCCCCAACATAAATATTTCCAGTTGCGCGAATTCTTTAATATGCTCATCATACTATTTGGAATCTCGTCGCATTCATTTTGACATTCCTATACATAATTTTTTACCCCTAAATATTGGCACCACACGACCCTGCCTTCACGCCTCACGAATTTTCTCTTAAATTAGTATTTTTATTAAAGAACTTTGTCAGCTAAACCACCTAATGTTTTCCGTATGCTCATACTGGTATTCTAGTAGTATCTACTCCCCTACGCCCTTCTTCTTATCTTAATAAATTCACCATACCCAAATAAATAACAAAAAATGATAATATTTCTCGTTATAATAGCCTGCAGGATATTCAATAAGACTATATGTATGCATATGAAGGATTAGATGTCCCTCTTAAATATTTTGAATATTTTTCGTGAACTATTCAATTATCTAATGTATTTCAATTGTAATTTGTTAAAATTTAAAAACAATGGGAAATCTGTACTAAATAATTTTCATGGTAGTAAAATCGGATGACGTGTGTTTTATAAATTATTATTGTATTACATCGTTTTGGCGTTGACTATACCTGTTATATAAATATTTGGAATTCAAAAGCAATGATATAATCATTATATTGGAAAATGGTTTTGAGTTCTGTAAAAAATATAGGTTTATTAAAATGCTTCAGAAATTAAAGCATACAAATTATTTTTAAAAAATTTTGGTATATTATATAGATTAAATATCTATCTAGATATGGATATAATATAATATATACCTAAAAGTATAATATATATAATGACGTATATATTATGTAGTTAAACAAATTGACTTAATAAACCTTATATTCGAATTCCAATTCTTCATAGGTACCTACTTCAAATTAAAAATTCATAATCTATATATATATATATATATACAATATGTCGCCATAAAACATAATATTATGCTTCTCAAAATGCAAAGCACCTATAAACCAAAGGGTAAAATATTATCCTTTTTTTGATATAATTATAGAATAGTTTGTATAATATACGTATACCTACCTATAGGTGTTTATTGAATTTTCCAAAGTTTTGATAAATTTTAGAAGATCAAAAATTATGTCTACGAGTATCATAAAAAATGGTTGTCCTTCCTTGATACATTTTTGCGAGTCCAATGCGATGAAGACGGGTGATCGCACGGTGACCCCTTGCGGCAACTGTTGTGAGCTACTGCAGCAGAGGATGATCTATACACGTTTTTTCAACACATCCGATCGTATATACTGAATTATTGGTTGATATTATATTAATAATTATATTTAAAATAATTTAATCCATGCGGTCGATTTTTGTTGCAATTTCTACCTAGATATTGTTTTATTTTAGGCTAGATGAATTTTGTATTTTATTGATATTGAACGATAAAACGTAAATTATTTTGTACGAAAAGCAATTGGTGCATATTATAATACTATAATTTGCTATAACTGGATTACATAAAATATTTAGGTATAAATTAAACGGTTAGATTATAAATAGATACCTAGGTTAACTACTGAGGTCAAACAATAGGCTAAATAGGTTATAAAATTATTTTTGGGTTAGTTATAGGTATTATATGTTAATGAATGACGTGTAAAGGACTGTTAAATACACTTAAGGATTCGTTAAACTCTGACGGTCGATTATGCAATTTATGATACACTATTATATACTTATCATCAATGATTATAAATTTTACCAAGGTCTATAATTTATATATAGTATTATATATTTATTATATATTCAATATTAACTTTAATATTTTGTTATTTGATTCGTATATTTGATTGAAATTTCATCATAAGATACGCACAACGAGCACGTTCTCCAGTCGGAAACTACCTACCATATTAATCTATTAAACCACGAACGGTCATACAACTATACCGTAGGTACCTGATGTATGTATATAATCGGATAATCCTTCACGATGTATCCACTCAGCCATTTTCAATTATTGGCGTGTTCCGAACCATTTAATCTCGCCAAGAATAGGTGTTCGACGGGGCAGTGTTCGTTTCGCATAGAGTATAATGGGCAATAAAATAATAAAATCGTTATGCTCCAAGTGTCGACAAACTCGGGCATTTCGAATGTGCGTGAGTCTCGTGCGCGACTGAAAAAATAAACGATTGTTTTTCTGTATAAAATATAGTATTATATTATAGATAATAGAGGTATATACGTACGATTTAATAAAATTATATACCTGTACTTAAAAAATACATTGTAAGAACGAATAAATAAACAACTAATAAACTATAAACTTTATATCTAATACTATAATATTATCGTCCAAGTACAGGACGTCCTAACGGAAAAAAAAAAAATCGTTTTAAAGGGGGAGATTTTTCTGCATTTCTGTATTTTAAAACGATTATTTGATTTTCTCCTACTGCCGTACATACCTCGTATATATTGTGTTTTCGTCTAATTGACGTTGGTGGAAAAACGATATCTGTAATATTATTATAACATTTAATGATGTATACAAATACTAACAGTTTACAATGTTTCGGTTGTTGACGTATTGATTTATTCAATAACCGCGAGATTTATTTGGACGATTATGAAAAATACGTTATTTATTGTGGATTAAATGAAAAGCCCGGCGGCAAACAATTCTTTCGTATACACTTACTAACATAAATTGTATTTTCTTACGACCACTATTACCACATAATATATTTTATACTATATTGAAAAAGAATGGGTTCAGATTCAAAATCTGTACAACATAATTTAGAAAAGTGGGTACTTTTTTGTGTCCACATTTTAATTTTGAAATACTGAGTTAGATTAGTTAGAAAACCTTATTTTGATTTTGAGACCATAAACTATAATACATAAATGTATATGATTTCTCAGAACAGTTTAATATGGTGCCAACCAACTGTTTAGAATATCTTTTTCAAATGTTTATAATATTATACATATATGTATACCTATATATACATAATTCGAGAATCCAATTCCAAAAGTAGTCAATTCGTATATTTTGATATTCATTTTTACATTAAATAATAAACACAAAATATTTTAAGGAAATCGCAATATAATTTGAACTTTTAATATTTTTATTGCTTTTGTGTATATATATATATATCTATATATATGTACTTATGATTCATCGGTATATTCCAACTAATTTCACTATACCAATCGGAAATTGGTATAGTGAAATATTTATCTATATATCTTGTCCGGACCGTTCTCAGCGTTTCGTTTGGAAAAATGAGATATGTAGTGCTCAGAAATATTTTTCAAAAATAAGAAGTATTCCTCTAGCGTCACTCAAATAATAAATTGATACATATAATATACATATGTATATAAAATGGCTAGTGTTAGGTAAGTTACTTTTAAAAAGTAACCGAGTTACGTTATTAGTTACAAAATTAAAAGGTAACTAGATTACCTTTTCGTTACCTAAATACAATAATATAGCGTTACATTACTTTTTCACAATTCGAAAGTAACTATAGTTACAATGACGTTACTTTCAACATTTTTAAATACGTAAAAATAAAAATAATAAAATAAAATGTCAAAAATCAGTCGAATATTATAAAATTCAATATCACGCCTACTCCAACTTATTATATAGAATCATACAACCGTTAAAATATCTACTTTTCGCATATATGGATGGGTCGTCGGCAATTTTAGACAAATGTATTAGAATAAATTATATATATTTTTTTTTCTTCATAAATATGTTGTTTTACAATGTTACAGACAGACAACTGACGTATACGTATACTCTTACGTAACTACAAAAATGAAATAACAAAGTCACTACTATATAACATTACGCGAAAAAGTGACTATACCCAACGCCGATAATGGCTAATATATACAGCAACGTATTTTTAAAATCGCACTAATTCGGAACGTGAATAATCGCGACAACAGACGGTGTTATAGAAAGAGTGAACACGATATCAAAGACATCGTATATAGGCATTATACAAATATTTCGAATTAAATTTAAAAAGAAAAAAACGAGCGTGGCACGTCAAATTTATTAATATTTCTTGTATTATATGCCTCTGTTATTGTGTATATACGAGGGATATTGTATGTTAAAAAACCAACACGCGTGTAAATATACATTTAAACCCTCGCCCCCCCCCCCGGAGTTAAATAGTACTATTATAATATTATGTTATCGGAAAGGTGGAAAAAAAAGAATCGGATTAGATTTCGTTTCTCATCCGCAGCAGCTCGTCGTAGAATAATAATACTGGCGACGAGGGGGTGGAAAAATATAGGTAGTTTTCTACACGGGTATTTCGTGTAAGCGATAAATATTATATAAAACGCACACAATAAAATCGTAATAATGAAACGATAGTGGCGCGGCCGGTGGTGACGACGACGATGACGACGACGATGTTTATCTGCGCAACTATGGGAACCACTAGGCGCGTATAATATACCTACGTATACGTGACCGCGTATACCGCACCGGGTACCGTAGGTCTGCCGCCGCGGTACCCGGGCAACCCTATAATTACGGACGACACTCGAAGCCGTCGGTGTTTTCTCTTTTGTCGGCTCTCGGAGCGCACGTTGCGTGGGCGTGGCCAAACACTCCCGCGAGCCTCGCGTTGCGCGCATACACAAACACGCGTACACACACACACACACGCGCGCGCGTACACAGCTTGGAAATTCCACAGACACGAAGATGATAATAATAATAATAATAATAATAATATTCCAATACACCCGTAAGCTTTATGTACACCCCGTAAATATTACACGTATTATATTATACACAGAAATATATACGAGCAATAAACTGTGGAAAAACAAATCTTCGTCGTCCTACGCCCTCCCCACGTCCCCCTCACACCCAATCGTCGATATTACAATATTCTAAATACGTAATCCTATATATATAATGATGTGTATACCAATATAATATAATAAATAACATAATATATATATAGGCAAGACTGGACATTAACCAGTTAAAAGTTAAAAAGCTAAGTTAATTTCAATTAAGTTACTTAACACGTTACTTTTTTTTCCGGATTCACTTTTAACTTAACGCGTTACTTTTTTTTTTTTTTTTATTAAAATTAACGTGTTAACTTTATACAAAAGTATCTAAATTAAGTTAAATTTGTCCGAAGAACAATGCACATTTTTGAATGAGGATTTTACTTTTTCGTGCCTATACGCAATTTTAGTATAGTTACCTATACAATACGAGCGGATCACGGCAGCCAATTCCATGGCTCCTCGCACCGCATGCGCATGCGTCAACCCATATCATTCCGCTCATGCACAATAATAAGATAATACCTATATTTTAAATGATAATTGATAATAATAATCTTTTTTAAAAATATTATTGTCTTCACCTTCATCTAATCTATAGTATTTGCCTTCTTGTAATTCTCTGATATATTTTTGTACAGATTTTTGGTCAGGAAATTTCTCATTACAGCTTAAAAATTAAACAAATAAAGTACTTATTATACTTAAAATATACTAGAGCACTTGTGACTGTTTATATTACATATTATAATTTCAAAATCATAAAAATAATACACTTACTGAAGATGACAACATAGTTTAAATACCTACATATATGCAGTAAGTGTATTATTTTTGTATATATACAAAAATATTATATACTTTGAACAAGTTTTTTCATATTTTTTTTTTTCTAAACAGTGTACATTTTTGTAATGACGATTCAGATTTCCTATTTTATTAAATGAATTGCTGCATAAATTGCATTTCATTTCTGTAGCAAATACATAAGAGATTTTTTACAATTTTTACTCGTTTACACAATAATATTAAAATATAATAGGTATTCTCAATCACTGTTGCCTGTTATAGTGTCATAGTCGAAATGAGTGCTATTGTGATTCGTGATATCAATAGTGAGTAACTCGTTATCAATTTCAAATATATTATCTTATCATTGTGCATGCGCATGCGGTACGAGGAGCCATGGAATTAGCTGCCCTGATCCGCTCGTCCTACAATAGCATAAACGTAATCGTTAAGAATCGATGTACCACTCACGCACACGCCGCGACATTTGCCGTTGACGAATATTGGGCTGAGCCCGGTCTTTTTGACTACACGGAGGCTGATATTTATGTCTATCCAGTACAGAAAATATATTGAAGTGATAGCAGGTACTACTTATTTTATACTACATTAGTGTGAATCGAACAATAATGTAGGTATATCTTGGCAGTTAGAAGTTATTTTCTGATTTCTTATTTATGCACGGGTTTTAAAACGACGCGTTATATTTTTATTTTTACATGCATACACTTTTTCAGGTAGAAGAAGTCCCCAGTAGTTTTTTTGAGCGTAAAGAATAACCATACTTTTTTACCTTTTTACGATATAATAGGTAGGTATATATCGACTTTTTTTTTCCTAATTAGGAAATTTTAATTTTTAACTAAGTTAAGTTACTTTTTTTTTTTTCAAAGTTAACTTTTAACTTTAAAAGTTAATAAAAAATATATGAGTAACTTTTAACTTAACTTGGCTTATATTATATTCAATTAATTGAACTTAACGAGTTAAAAAATATCGTTAACTCGCCCCGCCTTGTATATAGGTCAATTATAATTCACATCACCGCCGTCGAACCGTTTTTTATTGTTTTTCAAATGTTCGTCGAAAAAATCCGTCTCTTATATTATTATTATTATTATTATTATTATTATTATTATTGTAAGCGATAATTCAGTGGCGGCTCGTGTGTAAGGGCGACGGGACGATCGCCCCCCCCTCTCTAAAATTGTAACAACAGTTACATATTGATTTAAATATTAACAATTATATTTTATATTTATATCGTAATGCATTTTCAAAATATTATCATTCAAAGTAAAAATTGTTTTCCATTGTTATGAAAACACTATATGATAACAATCAGAGCTTAAAAACATGGCACGATTGAAATGGAGGCACCTCTGTTATTCATTTGCGCGGGTTATCGAGTAACGAACAGCGGTCGGCGCTGGGGCGACGATGACAATCGCCCGTCATAATCAAACACGATCAAAGCACAACAACATTCGGTAATAGTGCGGTCACCGGAGCGATACGAATATTGTCGCCCGACGTGCATGTGGACAATACGGAATAATTTGTACAATATATACAAGTAGTGTATTTACCGTGTTCGTGACGCGTCCACATTTCTATAATTTCTGTATATTTCTTCATTATTTATTTAATTTATTCTTCTATTACCTATTGGTGTATATTATAATATTGCAGATGTAAAAATTCAGCATCACATTCACGGACAATTGAAATAAAACGACTTGGAAGACCTGTTTAGTGAAATGAAAGACGAACGCTTAAATTTTGAGTACCTATATAAAACGTAGGTATACATTTTATTATTTTGTAATTTTCGGTTTTTGAAAAACGTATTTATATATATATTATTTTTTATATTTTGGTTTAATAAATACCTTTTAAATTGGCACATAATTTTAATTGTATTCTATTATGCTTTTCGAAATTGAATAGTTTTTTAATCGCCCTCCCACTTTCAAAGCCCACGAGCCGTCACTATGAGTGATATTGTATAACAGCAAAAATCGTTTAATAGCCGTACTTATTCGTAGATTATTTCCACTACTTGGATCAATGATTCATATGATTATAGACATTTATAAAAACTCAGTACCAGGGTCAGCGCGAGGTGAGGAGATGTCCCCCCATTCCTAGTTCTGGAAATCGATCGGTAAAACCGGAAAAATTTATGAAAGTACTTTTGTGTCGGCATTTTTTCGTATGATCCGTACCAACAATCTATATTGCGATACGGTCCAGAACCATTTTCAATATCTATTTTTATTGCCATTATATAGTTATTATAACCAAATTTTCTAAGTTGTATTTACCAGGGGGTGGGGGGATTAGGTGTTTTTAAATCCCCCCATTGCTTTTTTCATACGTTTTAACCTGATAAACGTATTATTATTATTTTATTTTATTTTTACATTTTTTTTTTTTTTGTATATATACCACTGAACCTGGTTCTTGAATGGTTCAGTAAGGGTCGGTTTTATAATTCTTGATTTAACTCTAGTTTAGTTGAACCTGGTTCATCAACTAAACCTATAGTTTAACATGTGGTTTAATAAAATTATCTGTGATAATAGAAAAGCTGGGCGACATGATCAATGTTGGTTTCGTTTTTATTGTTCTTACATTAAATTAAATATTAAAATGACTGTATTTAATTTATTCGTATAATAAAAATAATGTCTGAAGATGAAAACTTGATGGATGATGAAGAGTATATCGAATTAGCACTAATCATAGGTTTTCTTCGAAAAAGAAAGACGTTTCTTGAGGGACCTATAATCATTTTATTTAAAATGGAGAGATGAAAAAATTTTTAATCGCTATTTCGTCTATCTAAGAACAGTGTATATTTCATTCTAGATCAAATTAAAAAAATATTACGTCACCAACAAATAGATACAGTATACAAGTAGGAACTATAATTATGGGAATCTATGGGACACACAATGTCGCTGTATACATTCATACGAAACTGAAATTTGAAATCATCAAAAAATATTGATATCTCTGTTATCAACATTCATGAACAACCAATCAAATCGAAGATCATCTTTGAACTCGGTTTAACTCACTGAAATCGGCAGATCACGTAAACCGTGGTTTAAACTATAGGTTCAATGAATTGTAATACGCACTTTTCGATTTGAACTAGATTTAAACTCTGAACCAAGTTTAAATTACTATTGTAATACCAACTCTAAGAGTATGAACATTGAGCAACAAACCTAATAAAAAAGGTAAAAACTTATAGTTTAAATTATACTTAATCCCCCCTCCCCCCAATTGCATAATTCAGGCTACGCTAATGGTATTTTCTATCACATTTGTCTGTGAGCTGTGTCTTATCTCGAAAAAAGTTATATACTAAATATATTGTTCCTCAAAGTATATATATTATAATATGTACTTATTATATTCAATAATGATAATAATCTACACATTTCATGTCATAATTATTCTATCTACTTTACAAATTTCGTTTTTAAAATTTGTTTATATAATGTGTTGAACGTATATTGTAGTTTTTAAATTTATATTGTAAATAAATTATTCGTACTTGAAACAGTTGCAAATAATATTATTTTAGATAATTTAACATTGTGAAATTATTTATCAGATACCCATATAATTATATAGAGCATGTAATTATACGTGTATTAAAAAAAATCCATGTAAATCGTGTAGGTTAGTAGGTATAGGTATATCGAATTTATAATCATCGAACATTTAAACGCAATTTGTTTCCAGCTAAAAAAATTTTCTGTCCTTTGATAACTATAGGGTCCTTTAACTTAGTAAATGGAAGTGAAGTTCAAAAACTATATATATACCATGGTTTATCTCACTATATGTACCATATTATTATAAATACGTATATATATATAGGGAAGTTGTTCTTCAGGAAAGTAATGGGTATTTTAGTAGTATTTAAAAAAAATTATCATTGATTGTTGTCAAAATAATTTGTTTATAAGTATCTATTATCTATCTATTTGTATACCTATTATACCTATACAATTTAATATAACGATATATTCAATGATCATACTGATATGTTCTCTATCACATTTTAAAATCCGGAGTTCCACTGACATTATTTTAAAATTTTTTTTACATATAGTTATCACGATTAATTTTTTTAAAAAATTAGTATATGTACTACATATATACTAAATATATGACTTTGGTTCTTACCTGAAAGCAGATATTGTAACAAACCTTAAATACTATATATTATGTTATTTATGTGTGGGTTACAACAATCTGCCATTATGAAAAAAAGGATTTGAAGGTTACGTTTCCTTATCATCACATTTTAATGTAGCTTACAACATTTGTCACTATTTTTCAAAATAGCTTACGACATTCACACGATAGAAAAACAGTAAAAATGATATGGTATAGATCGTACTGCGGGGGTTACGACAATCGGGCGTTCTGTAAAAAAAATGATAGGTATTTTAATTTTTTGTTAAAATGTCATTTTCAACCAAAGCAAGGGTTACGGCAATTAGCCTTTTAGCCATCGATATGACGATATATATAATGGAGAAACTATATAGGTACGAGATCAAAACCTGATTGAAATATTTTCGGAATCTCTGATGACTGTGATCATCAATTTACTTGAGGTTTTCCTTCAAGGATCCTTTAATAAAATTACCTATTTGTTTTGGTGTTATTATATAGAAACAAAAATCTTTGCCAGGACGAAACTATAAATATATATATATATAGGTTCCTATATACTTATATTTTGTATAAGGTTGAGGTTTTCTTAATCTCTCTCTCTCTCTGCTGCACCTGCACGACGATGACCAATCGCACGAAAGGTTATCTGAAAATAGTATAATATGTACTTCGAGTATGTTGGAAATATTATTTCGTTTCAATTTATTTTTCAATACATACATTCCGGTTTGAACCGTTTGCGGTCGATTCGTTTGAAACGCATTACATACATAATATATATAGTTAAATTGAATTCGTTGTGCCAAACACTCGAAATGTATATTGACAATATTATATACATTATAATATTATATAGGTATACACGTACCTATTATATACCTACTGCAAGTATATAGAAGATACTTACTATAATATTATGCATATAATTTGTTTAATCGATATTCGGTTTGAACATTAACTATATTACACACCGACTATATAAATATTATATAATTTATCGTATAAATGAAAAAATAAAAATAAAAATCTTGCTAGAATATATACGTCGAACTTATGGTTTTGGACATTTGATAGTTATATTGTTATACGTAAAAAAAATAAATAAATACACAAGTATACCAACATACGTAAGCTTTTAATAAATATCGTGACAAAATAGATAGGTATTATCATCACAGATTTTTGATACGCACAACCCGCTAAAATATTTCCTCACCGCATCCGTGTTCACCGCTATTCTTATATTCACCAATGTTATCTTATGTATTCTTGCCTGTATTTATACTATTGTTAATTATTTAATAGTGCACATATAATTTTAATAAATTATTATTATTCATTATGATTTAAGTTATTATAATCCATGTTTTTAATTGTTTGTTTACTTAATCACCATCAAAATTCAAATCCGAATGACCAAAATTTTGGACCAATGAAAAGTGGTGAACTATATAATACGTTATAGGCCGGGTGAAGAGGAGATGCGCACACGGGGAAAAAATGTGTGTCAACTGTGATAATACCTATATAATCTATTTTGTCACGATAAATACATAGATAATATATAATGGATAGGCCATCTGTATAATGAATACCCATGGGTAGTAGTAACGTTCCCGAAGTTTTGGTATATGCCCCATAGATACCACAGTTACCAGTAGTAACCATTAGGTAACCATATTAACTTATCACTATATGCTATCTGCTGATAATTGATAACAGTTCAACATTAATATTATATTTTAGTATAAGGGTGACCAACTGGCGGACCGCGGTCCGCGAACACTATTTTTACGGACCCTTGTTTGGAGTAGTTTTTATATTTTTATATTATAAAATATATAATAACTATAAGCGTGTCGTATAAAATACTACAACAAAAAAATTATTCAAGTAAATGAAAATAATCGGATTTCTATGATACGTTAAATATTAGTAAATAATCGAATTATTTTTACATGTACTTAAATATATTAATATTATACGAGTATAATACGTAGGGTAGGTACCTACTCTATATGGTATAATATGATACCTACTCGTATTTAAAATTGTTACTAAAGTACAATAATAATTTTAAATTATTATATTTTTTTAAATGGGTAATTGAAAAAATGATATTTTTCCACGATGGAATAAGAAATATTATACGAGTATATTGCCCCACATTAGCTTATCATTCGGGAACGCTCAGAAAGACTAATATAATAATTGATGGCCTATATCCGTTCTATATTATCTATGATTTGCAATGACCCGCATAGGTCCATACCACCTACCTACCTACCTATATTTCGACCATGTGGGCGCGCGTGCGCACACTTTATAATATTTATTATAAAACCGCTACCGCGCGCGGTACACTGGCCGCGGGTCAGCCGAACGACGCCTGCCGTGGCGACGCGTACTCCGGCGGGGGTCGCCGCCGTTTCGGATTTTCCGGCGGCCGCGGCTGTGCAGGCGGTGGCGTCAGTTGACGGCGGTTGCGGCGCGGCCATCTCGGTGACGTCTGCGGCGAACGCGTTTATTTCTCCTCCTCCGTCGCCACCACCGCCGCCGCCGCCGCCGCCTCCACCTCGTCCACCGGTCGTGTTTATATACGTATACATTATAATATTATTATAATATGTTCTATAATGTTATTATATGCATATTTTTCGTTTTACGTTTTAAAAACGCGTTGCTCCGGCGGCGGCGGCGGCGGTGCGGCGGCGGCCGCCGGGCGAATTCCAATCCTATTTTATATACTTTATATTATATATATATATATATATATATATATATACGCTCTCGCCGCGCCGACGACCGTATTATACGCATTATTATTTCAATCGAACCTCGCAAACCACTTGCAGAAAACGACGCGTTTCGTTATTTTTCGAAAAATCTTACGCGGTAGGTATAACTATATCGTATTTATTATTATAATATATATATATATATATATATATAATATTTCACCGTTTGGATCCGATACGACGACCTTCACCCGGTCACATATTATGTACGGTGTGGTGGCCCATGCATATTATTACATTCTGTTCGGTCCGTTGCCGAATCGCCGACGACGTATTTTTGTTTTTTTTTTTGCCTCGTTCCATTTCGCCGAATTTTTAGATTCCGTTAGAAAATCGCATCTTGTGATGGTATACTTGAAACGAGTTATTTTTCGACTTTTTTAACGTGGCAGGAAAAACTACCAAAAAATTACAAAAATACTTTAATTATTATTATTATCATTATTTGTCTATCCTAACCGGATGATCGGGTAAATAAATATTTTTAAACAGAAATCGTGAGGAACACGGCGACGAAATAAGTCTAGTCAGTTTTTAGTAGTAGTTTGATTTTTCTTGTGTGTCTAGTGTGTCCTTTAATGACAATATCGAAAGTGTGTGGTGTACTTGGGGGGGGGGGGTCCAAAATAAGTGGACAGGCATACGGACACAACGCCGATATACAATTATATGGAACGTCGGCGAATCGGGATACGACCACGGTATAGAAGATATAAAAAGGGAAACTTGGC
>JAIPRL010005242.1:0-33268 GCA_025469235.1 Pemphigus obesinymphae | reverse complement strand
AAAAGTACCAACTAGATGCAATTTGCTACCGGAAACCGGGTATGAGTGTAAAGATCGGAGTACTCCTTCTGGTAGAAAAAGTGTTTACAGAAAAAAAAAAAAATAATAAAATAAACATCATTGTAAAACCATAAGCTTCCTCGCTACGCTCAGAATCTAAAACAAATCTGAAGTCTATTTGTGTATTTTAAAGAGCAATTATAGGTAATCTGTAAATCGCTAATATTATTTTATTACCTATACAATAAAATATAAATATTTATTATCTATGATTTAATTAATAAATTTTGAATATTTTTTTAAAATTTGTTTGAAAAATAATAACGGCAGTTTTTTTTTCATGATATACAAAACACAGAAACAATAGTTGGTAGTTCTTTTTTTGAGTCTATTTTGTGTCTTCACTTATAAAACTATAATTATTATACAATCGTTTTTGACCGAAGGAATTATTTTGACTAAAGTTTGAGCGTATCCGATATCAGCCTATCTTCTGGAGAAAATGTCAAAAATAATGCTTTTAATGTGCTGAGTGAGATAGGAAAACTGGGTCCTTTTGTGCGTTCCCGTCCACTTAAATCTTTGATTATGTTATATTGTAAACAAACTGGAAAATACAAAAATTGACCAAGAAAACGAGTATATAATAGCATGGTAAATGGATCATCCGTATAATACCTATTACTTTTTTATAGCCGTTTGTATAATGACTATTTTATATTATATACGTGAGACGTTATTGGTAAAAAGAGGGTACGTACCTATGTATATTATTATAGAATATGAACGAATATATTATATATATATATATAAATTGTAAATTGTCGACACTGGATTAAGTAAAATATTTACGAAAATTCCACACGTCGATTATAGATTTTTCTTCGACAATGACAAAAAAAAAAAAAAAAAAAATAATAAAAATAAAAAGTATTCTGTGTCTAATACGTCGTGTTTCTATATAATAGTACGATAGTGTTACAATACAGTCGTGCAGATGGTATTAATGTTTTTTTTTTTTTTTTTTTTTCATTAAAGTAATACACGTGCTATATTGAAATATCAATATCGTGTTGTTTTCGAGAGAATAAAATACCGTATAGGTATTTATTAGAGTTGACTTTTACGTTTTGCTCTATGGAGAAAATACTTAAATAGATATCTACAGGTATACAGTGGTGTTCGATAAAACGTGTTGAATACCACTTTATTTTATAAAGGAAAACACAAAATATTTCCAACAGACGACCTTGAATTTGATTAAGGATTACCGGATAAACAATTCGGAAAGCCCACTCTACAAGAGGGCTAAATTCCCGGTTCATAAATGTATTTTAAACAATGAATTATAATTCCATAAACAATTTGTTTAACCTACTATACTTATGTACAGAAAGTTAAATCCGACAAAACGATTAAAAATTGTAAATATTGATATCATGGTAACTATACACCAATGAATTGAAAGGACAGACAGATGGATGTTAAGAAAAACCAAACTAGATTTCTCGTTTTCTATCATCCTAGTAACTATGAATAACAAAATGTTAGGACGATCGATTGTCAAATCAAAAATGTCCTTCGTAACTATGTACTTGTAACCATGATGACCTATATATAAATAAGATAAATGGACATAAAGAGAATATATAAGGTGTCTAAACTTGTTTACAAATGTTTGAAAACCGATACAGATGGTAATGGTAGAAGTTGGTCCATCATTTCTTCGATCCTTGGATCGCATAGTGTATTATAATTTTTTTAATTTGAAAGCAAATATAAAATTTCATTGCATTCAAAGGACAATTCTTTCAAAAAAAGGTTGGTGTGATTTTTTTTTAAAAAAAATTAAGGAACCATGAAAATTTAATTTATGTTTTGGTGATTTCTTCTATATTTATAAAATACTTCCATAATAAATGGTAGTTTTTATTTAGACTCAAGGAAACTACTGGACGACCTCTTCAATGTACCAACTATAGAACCAATTTTCTATCAAAAGAGTTAAAAATCTTCTACCCAAAACAATTTGTGAGTATACAGACATAAAAAAAAAACCAGTCATTAAGGCGTGGAAGCAATTCGCTCGTCTGGTAGGATTAGGATGGCGGATATATTGAATTTGAAAGCATTGATAAATCATTTTTTTCTGTATATACTTGACTAAGAATTTCTATTATACTCAATAGGTAGTCATATATAATATATTCAGAATAGTTTAACAGTATGGGTCAAAACTCATATTATTTCTTATCAATTATCACTAACTGATGGCGCAAAAGCGTTAACTAGGACCACAGAATTTATATTTTAATATTACACTGTGGTGCATGTTCTTAAATGGATAAATATCAATTATTAAATATATTATTATTAAATTACTATTATTTACTCATTAACATATAATAATATGTAACAATCAGTGGCGTAGCCCGTATTATGCAATGGGGTGGGGGATATTTAAGTATAAATTAAACTATAAGTTTTTACATTTTTTATTAGGTATGTTGCTCAATGCTCATACTCTTATTGGACCAGGTTCAGTGGTGTATATACAAAAAATAAAAATAAAAAAGGATAAATTATAATAATATTAGGTTAAAACGTATGAAAAAAGGCAATGGAGGGGTTTAAACACCCAACCCCTCCCCCCCTTCCTAGCAACGCTACTGATTATAATGATGATAAAATATATTGTCAATATTTTTATACATATATTAATACGTAAAATAAAGTTGCAAAATAGTGCAAAAAATGTATATACAAAAAAAAAAGATAATTGAAGCGTGAAAGGTTGACTATAACTGCCCAGTAAATTCATTAAACTACAATGGGAAAAAAAATTTGAAAAATCATGAAATTAAAAATAACACAATAAAATCCCAAAATTTTTACTAAGTAACATTAATCAAACGCAATGTAAAATATACATCAACTTTTTGTGTCGGACGATACTATACACGTCATACGGATAAACATGTATGTGATACATTACGAAACTTTCATGTGTTATCATCGTCATCATCGTTAGTGACGTAACTTGCAGTAAATTTTGGAAGGAGAGGTATACAAAATTACATTATTTTTAACTTATTTTGTCAAAACAATATAGTAAGAGGGGGGGGTTGACTTTGTCAAATTGGTATCAATAAGTTATTTTATGTTCACAAACTTTACTCCATTTTATACATACAGCACACTCAAATATAATATAATAACACACATTTTTTATAATAACGATATAAGTACGTAAATTACATTCGTTGATTTTATTTTTTGATTAAGAAAAAGTAATTAAAATGTTCGTATATTTTAATGGGTATAGCTTTGAAATGAATACCTAGGTATATGATCGATAATATGACGATGTAGAATTTGTATGTAATAATTATGAGTTATGACATTATTAAATGTTGAAATTTAATAACATATTATATTGAATTATTGATCACAATCTCGCTTAAATTGGCTTAGTTTTGTTTACATAATGTGTTTTATCACTTAATATTTCGTTTTAATTAAACACAGTATTCTAATTATATTTTCAATTTGATTTTCAAATCTTCAAGTTGGGATTACAAAACGAAACAATTAAGATGAGTAAGTACATCAAACACTAAATAACTACCTAATTAAATTACGAATATTGAATTACGTAAATATAATTAAGATAATTAATCATATTATATATGTTAATGATTATGATTTGTTTGTTTATTTGTATTATTTAAAAATGAAAATTGACATCTAATTTCGGCGGTGACGGAAAATTTGGAAAAATATTTGAAAAAAAATAACAATTTTCCTTTTAATATTTGAGTAGGTAGGTATTAATAGCAAATACAAACCGTTTAACAATATTAGATTCTGAGCGTAGCCGGGCAGCTATATATTGATTATATTATAATGAATTAGTGATGTTTATTTTATTAAAAATTTTTTTTCTGTTAGAAACTTATCTACCAGAAGGAGTCGAGTAGGAGTTTGTATATTGACGATAGCAAATTGATTGTAGTTGGTACTTCTGAGAGGCTATTTTTTTGAATTTCCTTGTAGTTTGCTTATAACAGTAGAGGAATACCACCTTTTATACGGTATATGCAGTAGGTATGCAGTATTTTAAAGATTCGGAGTAAATAAAATTTACTCCGAATCGAGGTAAAATGTCATATTATTTTATTATAATAATAGTAAAAATATTAAAAATAATTATTCCGAATTTCGCTCAGATTCATTTTATTGAATGTTCATTGCTTTCAAATTCAATACATACCTACATCAACAGTATCCTGTCCGATAATAATCGAAGTGCTCCTACTCCTACTGACACCCGAAGAGCGAAAGTACGTCCATCCCCTATAGTCCCTGACTCCCTACTGACCGGACAACTTTTTACTAATAAAGATTAATAACAGATCACTTTCTATTATACTTGTATACTATTGTTATACGTGAAGAATTCTGCGTCATTATAAAATTACAATACGTTATATTATAAAAGTAAGTATGTACTGTAAATTATGTAATAAATACTTAAATACGGATTATGAATAATTACAGCTGGGTTTTCACACACAAATTATTTTTATGATTTTTATCACTTGCCTTAAAATTATTTTAACTTTTAAGTACATTTTCAAGTTCTAATGTCATTTTTGCATGTTTTAGGAAGATTTAATCATTTTTTTTTTTTGAACATTAAAATCCCATCACTATGATGATTAGTGAAAATATTCGTCGACATTAAGATTTAATTTTGAATATCATTATTTCGTACTTATGTTTATTTTTATGTTTTATTTTCGTCTATTAAAATGTCAAAAAGAAAACATTAAAGAATTATATATATATATAATAGGTATACCTACCATATTGTAACATATATGTATAGGTACCCTTAATTGAAATTACAAGTTTAGCATGTTGACTGAGAAGAAGGAATTAATACTAATTCGTCCTCCTATGAATGTCATAACAACTGTAAAATATATACGATATACACATATAATATAGCCACGTAAAATAGTTACATTTTTTTTTTTCCAAAATTTTATCCAATATTTTACTATTGTTATAGTATTAATATAATATATATTAATAATACAAATCTAGAGCGC
Organism: Pemphigus obesinymphae; assembly: GCA_025469235.1. Taxonomy (NCBI): domain Eukaryota; kingdom Metazoa; phylum Arthropoda; class Insecta; order Hemiptera; family Aphididae; genus Pemphigus; species Pemphigus obesinymphae. Next base: position 28,151 of record JAIPRL010005242.1, on the reverse strand, counting down.
ATTAAAGTATAATGATATGGCGTAGGCGCAGGGAAAAATTACAAGTAGTTTAACTCTTTTGCTTTAAGAGGACGCTACACCGATGATAAAAATATGTTAAAACGGATTCTTAAAGTGATTTTAGAATTAAAATACTTAATGTAAATTGATCGAGGATAACATTTTGGAGTAAAATTGATTTGGGATTTTTAATTTATTACTTTTAAATGAAGTTATTAAAGCTTAAAAAAGTAAAAAATATTAACTTTTTAAAACTACATTAACTTTTTTTTTTTAATTAATAAATTAAAAAACCAAAATCAAGTTCACTCCAGAATTTTGTCCTTTATTGATTTAATTATAGGTATTTTTACCCTGAAAAAACTTTACAAACCCATTTTAACACTCTTTCGTAAATATGTTTTTTTTTTAAAAATAAATATCGCGATTACACAACAATAAAAAGTGATAGAGACACGGTACCGATTTTAAATTACTTGTAAGTTGTATTTAAATATTTTCAAATTGTTATGTTTTCGTATTCTTAAAAATGTCTTGAAAATTGTCTACACACAACCCTTTAAAAAACGAGTGTGTATAGTGTGAGATCTGAATCCTGTTATTTATGTTTTTGAATTTCGCAGTTGGTCATTATAATTTAATATATATATTTGATATCCAAAAAATAAAAAATAAACAAATATTGAACGTTCGGCGTTTTTTTAATTTCACGTTAATTTTAATAAAAATAAAAACCGTCGATAATTCTATCGTTTCAGCACTGTAGTCCGCGTACTATTATTATCATATAAAATTAATATAAATTAACGGTAATTATATGTAAACTAATTGGATATTCATTTTTCGGACGCGATACGATCAAAATCGATCGGATCACATTATCGTATACCGCAGCGTTGGTAAGTACCTACCTACCTACCTACCTACATATATTACGCGTAGTATCTACCTATATAGCGGTATCGTTAATATTTGTAATTTCATATCCGTTCGTACCAATATATACGATATATTGTATAGGCAATTAAAACAAATTAAAAGTAACATAAAACTAATTAAATCGTTTCGAGATCTCGGATTATTACGTCGAATGAGTTTCTCCGGTGTAAATGTGCAAATAGTAGGTACCTACCTATATGATGTTATATGTTTATTCCGTTAGGTTAAAAATTAAAATAATCGTGTTAACTATATATACCTAAAATATATATATAAAATATATATATATATATATATATATATATATTATAAAACAGATACGTTTTTTTTTTTTATCGTATAACGGTCCGAGCTATAATGATATAATAATGTGATAATAATCACATATAATGTGTGATAATAATTGGCTATATATATATATATATATATATCGTCTATTAACAATCGACGATCCATACAGAATATGTCATTTATTACGCGCGTTACAGTGTACCTATACATAGACTCCACGTATACCGTACATATATTTACCGACCGAAAGAAATGTCGACCTCCGGAATTTTTCCCTTTTATTTCCACTTTTATCGATAGTATCGTCCACATATTATTATAGGACGTTGTGTAATACAACGGCTAAATAATGTTTTATATTATTACACATAGGTAGGTAGGTACAGTGTTCCGTGCTGCAATATATCATATACATTTATATGTATACAGGGCATACAGGGTATACAGGGCGCATTACGTTCGTCTTTGATTTTCGTGATGATGATGAAAGTGGTCAAGAATGAGTGATCATGGGATGGATTGCTCAGAAATGGTTCGATTAATTGGCGTGACATACCTAACAATTTCCAATACCCAAGGCTGGACATTAACCAGTTAAAAGTTAAAATTAAGTTAAAAAGTTAAATTAATTTTAATTAAGTTACTTAACGCGTTACTTTTTTTTCAGATTGACTTTTAACTTAATAAGTTACTTTTTTTTATTAAAATTAACGTGTTAACTTCAAGTTAACTTTATACAAAAGTATCTAAATTACGTTGAATTTGCCCGAAGAACAATGCAAATTTTTGAATGAGGATTTTACTTTTTGGTACCTACCTAATATACGCAATTTTAGTAGGTAGTAGGTACCTACAATAGCATCTACATAACATTTACACGGTACATATTTCGTGTGTTCCTCGACACACTAGATGATCAATCAGATAACAATCCGATGGATTTCGATGTTCCTCATCAAATTTTATTAATATGATTACTAATCAGATCGCTTCCACTAATTGCTGATTGCAATGATGCATTGATGCATTTAGTTGGTGTTATCGATATTTAGTCATACGCATTAATTATAATTTCATGTATTAACCGGGCGAACTATGTTTTTTCATGAAATTGATAAGAGTATTTCGTATTTTTTAACTAATCTTCGTTCCTCGACTTTCAATCAATCGTATCATCGAGAAACACACGGATTGTTATATTATGACATATGTATATTGTACAACCAATATCACACTAACTACTTTAGTATTATGATCTACCGTATGCGTGTGCAGGGACTATACAGGGATTTTCAGAAATCACGTAAATACCACACCGAATGATATGCATGTTCAAAATAACGTGTTGTAGAGGATATATATTATTACGGAGGTATACATATATGAGCGTATAATAAAGATGATGGTAATATAATAACATAATATCGAATACGTACATATATGCACAGATAGATACGCGAGAACTATCTACCGTTATACGATAGGGTCATAGTTCTTCTTGTGATGCTGTATATTATATAGGAGGTATAGGTAGGTACCAATATAATACACTTGGATCCTATTCCTATACAATATATACGTTTATGACGTGTTTATTACAATTGTGATACAGGTGTACTATTGAACGCGATAAACCAGTTGTGAAAGATGTTTTAAATTATTTAAAATTTGTCAAAAAATTTGTCGAATAAAAAATTACATTGTAAATGTGCTCGCAATTTATATTGTTTATGACTAGTTAAGATTCTACACCAAGAACGAATTCTCATTTTAATATAATTTTATATACGCAGACTTTTTAAATTAATTCTATATAATATTATACACCTATTTATTTATTTACCTACCTATTTATCATGAATAAATGGAGATTTTTAAATTTCGTTTTAATTAGTTGAATTACGGATTATACATATTTCTTCTTCTCCTTCGTCCTCTCTCCCAACTATTTGGGTTTAGCCACTCCCTAGTCCTCAACTTCCACAGAACTCGATCTCCCGTATTCTCTTCACTTACAATTACACATCACTCTTTATTACATCCCTACATCTCTTTTTTGCTCTTTTTTTCCCCTCTTTCCTTAAACATAAATTCCCTTTACTATTCTTACTGTATCTGTTTCTTCCCTCCTTAAGACATGTCCTAGTCATCTTATTATGTTCTCTCTCATTTTGTCCACTATTGGAGTCACTCCACTCATCCATCTTAACATTCTGCCACATTCATACTCTCTTCTATCTTCCTATCCACTGACAAGCATTCCGATCCGTAAATTATGGCAGACCTGACTATTGTCTTATAAAATTTACATTTTAACCTAATTGGGGTTCTTCTGTCACACAAAATAACTGACGCTTCTTCCCACTTCGTCCACTCACACTTAATCCTATGTTTCATATATTCCTCAAAACCACCATTCTTCTGTTGAACAGATCCAAAATACTTGAATATCTCAACCTCATCCACTATATCCCCACTCAACTTCATTACATGCCTTTTCATATTGGCTCTGTGTTTCCTTTCTTCAAAATCATTCTCTATATATTCTGTTTTATCCCTACTAATCCTTTTCCTTTCCCCTCGAGAGCTTCCCTCCACTATTCCAGTCCACCATTCACTTCCTTAAGGCTCTCACCAACCAACACTATATCATTTGTAAACAGCATGCACTATGGGTATCTTACCCTGTATATCCTTTGTTGTTTTATACATTACCAGGGATAATAAATAAGGACTCAAATCTGAACCCTGATGTACTCCTACTCAGACCGTAATATCTCCATTTTCCCCACACAAACTCTTTACTCTTGTACTTGCCCCTTCATACATGTCCTCAATTACATTCACTCGAGGCCGTCCCGAGGGGTGGTGAGGGGTGTCTCACCCCCCCCCCCCAAATTTCGGAAAGCAGTCGGAAAATTGTAGAAAAATTCGATGGCCTTTTTTTTAATCACGTTTTGAATGAAGTATTATTTATTATTATGATTTTAGTCAGTAAAATGAGAAAAGAGTTAATTAACTTTTTTTTAAGTTTTTTTTTTTTTGCTTATTTTATGTTTGAAGAGAAGTATTATATTATTTTTTTTTTTACATTTTCACCCCCCTCCCCCTCAAAAAGAAACTTTTTCGGAACGGCTCTATTCATTTACCTAAACTTTGGTAACTCTTTTTTCATTAATACCCATTTCAAAATCTTTCTAGGAACCTTATCATACGCCTTCACTAGATAAGTAAGTACCATACACAACTTTCTCTAACTAATTCTAATTACGGACTATACATTTATCATATTAAAAATAAAAAATTATATAAAATTTGAAAATAGCCAATTTAAAAAATCTATTTTTTTTAAAAAAGATTTTCATGGTTAGATTTCTATTATAATATCTTTAAAATGGTAGTTTTTAGAAAGATTATCTGAAAGTGAGGATATTTAAGTACCAATTATTTTTTTGTCATTTAAAATTAGAGATTTTGGTGATATTGAGAAATTGTGACTCATCAAAATTATTGTTAAAAATGTCAATTTTTTTAAATGTCTAAAAAGAATAGTTTTCATGTTTGTATTGCTGGAATTATTATTATTTTTAATAAAGTACATATTTCCAACCATGGATATCTATATGATAAATTTCAAGGAGGGAGGATAAGTCATTCAACCCAATTTCTATATCCATCTTTTTTTTTGTTCAGCTCTAATATTTGTATATATACTACAAATATCTATCTTCAAGTAATTCTCTTGAGGGAGACATGTCTCTACTCTGACCACCTTAATGGACGTCCATAAATTTAACTAATTGTTAGAAAACACTAAAGAGAATTTTAAAAATGTTGTCCAGATATTCCTTTATTATTCCCAGATATTGTTCCTTTGGTCTTCGGACAGAATAGTGTATTATTATTATTATTTTAAATTTAAGGTTAGAAATTAAAGAGTGAAGTGTGGTATAATTCTATAATATTATATAAAAATAAATAAATAAATAAGTAACAATGATAACTTTATTTGTTATTTTGTTATTTCTCCTACTATTATAAAATATTTCTATTATAAAAGCTAGTTTCTTACACTTCAGTAAACTTTGAGGAAACTTTAAAAATGACCTCTTCAAAAGACCATATAGAACCATTAATTTTCAAAAAGTTCTTTACTCCAAACTTCTTCTCGACTTTTTCCATCCGAAAACATTTATATTAACCCCCCCCCCCCCAATCATCTTAATATAAATACATTCCTGGCTTCGCTCAGAATTGAAAATTTCAATTTAGGTACCTAGAAGATATTATAACAATTCAATCATCGTGATACGTCCTGTATGTAGATGATATATTTACGTTTAAAATATTTATTGGGATTACGTCAATATTACAATCATTATATGCAACGTGTGTTGTATATAAACTATAAACACATGTTATCAAACCACTTTAATATTTTTTTCCTTAAATGTAGTCGTTGCACATCTAATTGTTGGTATCTAGGTACATATAATTACAATTATTATTACATTGACGGTAGTAAACCGACAAGTTATAGATTATGAATAAAAATATATATGAAAGATTATACATTTTGTAATGGATTTGAACATAATTCTTCGGCAAGCGAAAATACATTTAAATAAGTAAGTACCTATAGAGTATAGATTATTGTATATTTCCAGTGTAATTTGTAACGATTAAGGTTATAATTACAATAATTATTAATAATCCGATTAAGCGAGAGCACTGTGAAGTAATAATAATGGAAAAGCCTTTCAAGAACTTCAAGAAAATCAAAGACACAACAGGTCATATTGTTATAAGTTTGTACAATTTTGATTACGTTCTATATAATGACATTGATTTATTTGTACTTTGAAATTATAAGTAATCCATAAGTTTATAAGTATATGATTATATAATACCGCATAATATTGTTCCGTTTATAGTATTATATTATATATATACCGTATACGGTGTAGGTATATATATTATATTAATTTTCGGTGTTCGAAAGTTTTAGTTTTCAAGTATGTAATCAATATTTTAATAGTATCTACTGAAATGTACAGAATGAAATCAAAAGGCGACTAGTATAATTAATATACCACGGAGAGGGTGAACTCAATGAGTATTATTAGTTACAACAAATGAGTGTTTCAGTGTTCAGTGAATCGAGACAAAGACAACTGACAAGTTAATATAGTTTTCCATAGTTATCAGTGATAATTAGTGATTTATTAGTGATAACTTATTAGTGATAAAAATAAATGTTCTAAATAGTAACATTTTTAACACCAAAAATAATCAACATATACTTAGCGCAAGATAAAATAATTGTCACTCACTATTTTAGAAAAAAATATCAAAACCATATCAATACGAATGAAGCTATTTTAAAAAAAAATTATACTTTTAATGTCAATCTAGATAAGGTACCTAGTACCTGCATAAAACATAAAATTATAAATATATTTAAAATTAAAAATTATTTAATTAAAAAAATGTAATAGGTACCCTCTAATAGAAATAAATATTGTATACATAATATTAATATAAGTAGTAGATATCACATTTAGGGAAGCTATTGGATAAATCGAAAAATGTTATGCTCAAAGTACTATCTACAATCAATTTTCTATCATTAGTAATATACACTCAAAAACTCTTCCGTCTAATCAAAAAGTTGTTTATAGAAAAAAAAAAAAAAAAATTTGTAAAATCAATAGCTTTCTCGCTGAACCGCTCAGAATCTAAAAATGTTCAAAAAACTAGATGGTTTTGTTTTTCATACATCATTCAAGTGTTTTCATTGTATAGTTGTACTAGTTGTACTATATTAAATATATGTAGGGGAACACGGGGTATTGGAAAAACTTTATTTTTAACGTTAAACATTAACATTTAACAAACAGTAATTCACCAGTGAAAAGTTTCAGTTAGTAGCACGGTTGTCATAATGGTTGCCCAACGTTCTATGTTAAAAGTCTTATCGCTTAACCGTCGAGAGTGGTCATATAAACAGCTGTTAAACTAATTGTTAGCGAAAATAGTGTGAAATGATATTGCCATAATGAAAATCATAGTTCATAAATATGCTACTACGGTCTAATAACCGTTAAAAAATTGTTTTATACATTTATTATAGGGCCAACTTTGAATACCCCACCGGGCAATCATTATATCTTAAACCGTGGTTAGTAGTTTCTTTTTATTATTATTCCTTATCATGTAACATATCGTTTTATCATTAAGCAACAACGGCGAAAACGGGTATCTTTTACGTGTTTCATTCGACATTGAAGATTTAAAATGTAATTATAATTATATACCTATATTTTAAATTATTATAAATTGAATTAAACTACAATAGTTCCATGTTAGAATTATCAAAAACATATTGAAAAATCATTATCCGTAAATTGTAATATTATATTTGTAAATAATAATTTTGTAAAAACTATACCTATATGGGGTCAAAACCAATGGGGTAATATCGATACCTATAATGGATTTCTGTATATACATTATACATTGCTACATTATTTTTTTAGTCTAATTTTTATATTGTTTATAATACTGTTATTAGGTTATAACTAGGGCCCGAATATTGATGCCCTAAAATCCTATAAAAATGCGTTTATGAACTAAAAACCTCAAAAAATTTCCTAAAAACTTACAAAAATACCCTTAAAGAATTTAATGTATAAGCTAAAAAGTAAAAACATATAAAAAACATTTAAAATTGTTTAAATTACTTAAATTATTTATTTTTTTAGTTATTATTTTATTAATTACAATTGATATACATGCATATTAAATAAATAAAATATATATATTGAAGTTCGAGTTTGAAAATTGGTTTTATGTAAAAAATAAAAAATATAAAATTATATAATTATAATAATAGTAAATCAACTCGTGAATTTCCAACAATTATTGAAAAATGATCTAAAATAACAAAATATGTCAAAATAAAAAATTAGTTATTTAGATTCGTATGTTATTGAATCATATTTTTAGCATCACCTAAGACGTTCAAAAAAAAAAAAAAAAAAAATGCAAAAGTCATCAACATCAGGGCCCAAGTTATAACTTATAGCTTAGGTACCTACTCATACTTATTATTTTATGATCAACAATTGATTATTATATAAAACTAGTTTGTTCTAAATATTATATTATCATTATAATAGGTTCAATGCACATATCCATTTTTAAGTTTCTAAACAAAAGTTTAGACATCTCATATTCCCGTTGAATCGTTTTATTCGTTTATAATAATTTTATTACATAGTTACCAGTTAGTTACCAGGTACTTTATTGAGTTTGACTACCTACTAAAGAGATAGATATTATTCGTTTTGTTTTATTAATAGTCATTAAGATGATAGAAAATGGAAAATCTGGCATGCAAATCTGTTTGTTCTTACTATTCGTTACTGTGGTTACCAATATCAATATTTCTAAATTATAATTTTTTATACATATGCACAGTATATTAAGCAAATCGTTTTAAAATTATGTATGTAATTATATAGCTTATTGTTTAAAATACGTTTAGAAACCGGGAATTCACATTGCAAAGTGGGCTTTCCGAACTTGTTTTTTATTAAAAAATACATAAATATCCTCCATAGACACCATAATAACCCTTTGATAGTAGCTATCATAAAATATACAATAACATATTCATTTTAATAAAATATATACAAACTATAAATATATAGAAAGTCATACATTTCTTTAATAAAATTCTGAATATTTATTGGTTTTATGCCTTCTATAGTTATATATTATCTATATTTTACCGCATACATCGATATTATATCCCATTAAATATCGAATTTGAATCGCTATCAGGGCAAAACATATAATTTTAAAATTACATTTGTTAAATATACTGTGGATATTATATTTATAATATTGTATTATTGTAATTGTATATTGTAATTTATAGATACACCTAAGACGTTTCTGTTACAACTGTATAATAACTGTATATATAGAATTGTATCGTTTAACCCTAGATTGATATAATGTGCGTACATTTTACGCATACCTTTTATTCAAAATATGTTTATTTATGATAACGCCTCACAATAATTCTAGATATACTTTTATCAGTTAGTTAAGTGTCTTTATTGTTGTCACAATGTTTTATAATCAATTTTTTAAAAAAATTTCAATTTATTTTTGTAATCAAATATTTGTAATCCAAATATTTTGACGATCTTTTATAGAAAATGGCCATATAATATTTTACAAGCAACTTTTTCAAAATATTGTTCGGGAAATGACAATACAATATTTTCCATTTTCCAAATATTTTACATATATTTGGGTTTAAATATTTGGAAACGAAATGTTTTCAAAATATTGTTTGGAAAATGGCAATACAATATTTTACACACAATATTTCCCAAATGTTTTAAATATATTTGGTTCAAATATTTGAAATCCAAATATTTTTGAAATAGTATAACAATATTTTTGACAAAATATTTTCTGCCAAACCTTCTTCAAATATTGTGAAAATATTAATATTTTCAAAATGCTGTGTGGGGTGTAAACTGTAAGTATATAGATTAAGATTAAAATAAGATTCCGATTTTATATGGATGTTTTCATTTTACATAATGATATTGTCCTGTGTTCCCCCTAATATATATATATATATACTAAATATATATATACATCTTCTTCTTCTTCTCCTTCGCCTTCTCTCCCAACTATTTGGGGTCGGCCACCCTGGTCCTACACTTCCACTTAACTCTATCTCCCGCATCTTCTTCACTTACTTACTTACTATGTATATATACTAAATATTAGTCATTAGCTATTACGATATTACGAAATAATATTTTATAAATTTTGTATAAATTTAGAATTTATACTATATAATATATAATAGCAAATAAAAATAAATATATCATAGGTACCTATCTACCTAATGTTTTTCATTTTTTCACGTAGGTAGTCTCCGTGTAAACGAATATGAATTTGTCCCGTAGCCGATATATGTATAAAAATACCGTTCTAGGAAAACCCCGTGCACATTTTCCATAGAAATATTTCGGGATTACGCGTTTTTCATTTTGAAAATGTGTCACTACCTCACTTTTTCCTACGTGTCTTCGCCACATGTACACCGCCTACAGCTTTATATAGGTACCTACTATAACTAACATACTACGTTATGCCAGCAACCGAGTGTGTTTGACAGAACGTTCCCAAAGGGCAGCACAAAGAAGAGATAAATGCAGGTAACTTTTAAACATAATCATTTTCAAGTAAAAATATAAATAACGTTTTATGTTTTTTTTTTTTTTTTTTTGTACATTCAGTCCAAAATAAATAAAATCATTATGCGATTCGTGTTATGAAATATCAGATGATATGTACACCTCTTACGGTTAAAAAATAACACACATTAGCTATGCTTACGGAACAATTCCATTTATAATTTGAATTTTTCATAAAAATCTTGTGTACAGAAGTAGCTTTTATGTATTTCATATTGCAGTAAATAAAAAAGATCTAATTTCATATCTATTTTTTTTTTCCCCTTAATTAATGATGGTAAATAAAAACATATTTATGTCCTACAAACATTTTTTTTTATGTTAGGTAGTACATATCTCTATTTAAAATTTAAATTTTAAAAGTGTGGTACGAACTATTTTTTAGGCCATTTTTAATTTTGTTTGTAATTTATTCTATCTATATTACGAGAATGCAACGTATCATTTTTTCGTCCATCTTAAAATTAAAAATTACCAATAACGTTTAAAAGTTATTGATATTTTTTGGGAATATTTCAACATTTTTTAAGAGTTAATAACCTAAAAACATTTATATAACTATATACGAAATTATCATGATCTTATATTGGTGTTATATATGTATTAAATATACCAATCATTCTCTCAGACGCCAGTTACTATAGCAGTATAGGTTATTTTAAATATGAAATTTTCAATTATTTTTTTGGCCAAATGCAGACCTAATAATTCCTAATAGTTCCGAATCCTGATTATTTTACATTTTCACCATTTTTACGTTTATTTTTATACTCACCACAATAAATTTAATTGAAAAAAAGTTGTTAAATTGGCGTTGAAATAATTGTAGGCTAAAGGAATAACATAATTTATTATTTTGCTTTGAGTCCGAAATAATTGAATATTTAAAGAAAGAAAGCATCACGTATGGTATTTCAAACAAAAACATTGAAAATGCTGTTACGCAGGTAGATATATAATGTATCAGGAATTATTTAAAATTTTTATTGAAATTAAAGACGAACAACTTTCTAAGATCAATTTTAAAGTTAATGAATCTTAAAAGTAAATATTATTAATAATATTCGACTATATAGGAAGACGAGTGCTAATAACAAAACAAAAAATAACGGCAATAAACCATAATGATTGAATTTGAATATAATTTAAAAATTATTATAGACGATAATTTAACACAATTACTATTTATTTCAATAAAGTACTAAGGATATTGATCTTATACATGATATATATATATATATATTATATTAATATTACAATAAGTCGAGAAGCAATATTAGGTTATTAATTACTTCTATAAAATAATGATAAATTACATATGAAATCATTAGGTAAATCAACAAATTTAATATTATAATAATAATTATTATAATTTGTTGTAAAAAGTTTTGTTACACGGATGTAATTTTCCTTACGTATCGCCAGTTTATGGAATACTTACGGATACAATTTATGGAAATCATGGATATCCGTATTTATGGAAATATATGTTATCTCAAAGATCACTGGCAAGTGGTAATATACTCGTAGGTAACTAATATAGTAGTACTCGTATAGCCCACAGTCGTACCTAAATGCCATTTCCTCATATTATACATTATACATATTCACTATAAAATACGTATTGTCGAATTTTTTTTTGTTTTGAATAATCGAATTGAAATAGGTACTCTATTTGATAAAAACTACATTATAGTCTTTAAGACGATTCATGTACGTACTGTATCTGAACTGTAATAATGTTGTAAGTATATCATCGTTTTAGTTCATATATAATAGAGAAACCATCATATCCATATTACCTACAATCTACATATAAGGTATGTAGTAAAACCTTTCCGTGCTGTTTTGATCTGCGAAACGAATGCAAATGTGCCGAGGAGAAAACCCGGTTGTACGTGATGTTTGACGAGATTAACATTTTCTCGTAAATATAATTTGAGCAAATATCATTTAAAGATCATCTACAACTCATGATAAATGGCCATAATGACTTCCGAAAATCGTGTCAAACTTGTGTCTTTTGTCGTGAGATGACTCAGAGTAAACTGTATATAGGTAGTAGGTAAAGCAATATTTAATATGATAGTATAATAATAATATGTTAAATATAATTAATTATTAATTGATAATTGATTACCTATATAAATGATTACCTGTAAGAGTCTATAGGACTACAAATATTGTCAATATTATAAAATCAACAATTTACTATTGCAGTCAGTCATAATCCAGATGGATATAGAATGCATAGGAAATATCAGATAACTATTATTACACTTAACTTTATATCTTGTATTATAATAGGCATATATTTATAATAAATTAAATAATCATCTAATGAAATTGTTATGATTGTAAATTATAGGTCATCCGTAATCTATATTGTGGTATTTTTTAAAACCGTATGTATATACACTTACTGTTTTACATTACACAATTTACTTTTCAGAACTACAAACTTTTTTCCTTTTAGTATTATACTAGTACCTATAGGTTTTTAAAGTGCTATGGTTAAAATATTAAATACATCTAATTTATTTTTTATTAAAATAATGATAAATTGCAAATAATACGAAATATACCTATCATCGTACAAGAATAATCCAATTTTGTAAAAAGTACCTTAAAAGTATTTATTTCAATATATTTTGCAAATACTTATAAACATATTTATATACAAATAAAAACATTTTCTATAAAAATTAATATTAATACGTTAAAAACTTAATTTAATTTAATTCGTTCAACTATTTTAAATTATTTTCATTTATAGTTGGTCATTTGCAGGGCCATCCCAATAAGGGGCCTTGTGGGGGACGAGTCGCCCTCTCTCAACCAACAAAAACACCAGTGGGCAATTTGAAGGTTTCAGTTGGCAAAAACAGAAAGTATATAATCTATTTTTTTTTTTTTTTTTTTTTTGCTTATTTACATATGGTTTGAAGGAAGTATATTTTTAGTCGGAAAAACTAGGGGAAAAGTTTCGAGACACCCCATAAATAGTTTCTTCGGGATGGCCATAGTTATTTGTATTCTAAATAAAGAGTAGACATTTAAATACGTTTATAGTATTATATATAGGCGTTAGGCATACTTAAATATCTTACAGCTTAACAAGTTTAAAATAAATTGATATCCCAAAATTTTAATTCGTATAATTTTGTTGTATTATAAAGTATTAAAGTATAATTTATAGGTAATACATACTATATTATACCTTACTATATATAATCACGGGATTTTTATGTTTTCGAAAACTTCTATACATAGGTACCCATATATTAATATTACAATTTAAAAATATTATATATTAATACTTAGACAATATTGGACTTAACATTAGATATAATTTAATTATTTTAAATAAATATTTTAAATACATTCTAGTGTCATTTCGGAAAAATTATTCGGTTTAAATGAAAGGAAATAGCGTGAAATGTACAATATATATATATATTTAAAATTAATTAATTCAAAAAATGTACCTAATACTTTTCTAAAAATAAATATATTTTATGAAAAAATAATATATAAAAAGAAAATGTACCTATAGTATTCAAAAAAATATTATAGGTAACAACTACTCGTAATTTCCACAGTAAGTCATCATCAGGTTACAAAAAAAAAAAGAAAATAAATAAATAAATATATATGAAAATTAGGTAATTAAAACTAATTTTGAAATAGACCTAGGTATATCGGTAAACATTTTTATTATTATATCTAATTATGTTTATTTATATTCATATATTTTTTGTATTCGTTTTTTGTTTTCTTATTATTTATTTGTAACCTGATGATGACTTACTGTGGAAACTAGTTGTTAGTTGTTACCTATAATCTTTATTTGAATACTATAAGTACATTTTCTTTTTATATATTATATTTTATAATATATTATTTTTAGGCGTCAAAATTTTGACTAGTAATACAATTGAAAGTGTGTGAAATTGAACGATTTGTCTTTTTGAAAATATGCAGTTATGATTATTACCACCCATTGATAATATTGAAAGTACAATGAAATTTATAGGTCAATTACCCTCTCAATATATAATTGTGTTGGATCGTATGCACTAATAAACGTAACAAAATTAATACAGATTCATAGATATATTTAAATATTTTAAAAAGAAAATGTTTCTAATAATATGGGACAAATCTATTTTATTGCCTATACCCATCACAATTTTAAAGATTGTTTTATTTAATGTAGTTTAGGTATTTGAAATTTTTTATAGGTATATATCTAAGTTATAGGTATAGGTATTGTATTTTTTTTTAAATAGATTCGTCTTATGTTTAAAAATAGGAACTGAGTTTCGGAAAATTATTTTTCAAATATGAAATCACTGAATTTTGAACAATTTTGAATTCCGTATAAATCGTAAAAAAAAAGTATTTTAGAGTAGAGAATTTTGCGGATACTTTTCACTGAAAATCTTTAGTATTTACTATTAAGTGGCACTGCCGTATATGTTACAGACCTGACCACTTTTATCTTGTATAGGTCATTAGGTGTATAGGTACATTGCATAATTATTATTTGACTAAAAACTTACACATACTTTCTTTTTGAGAAAATATATTTGAATATACTAGACTGAATATAGTGATTTCTATAAGTAGGAATTCTTTACATTATATTTTAGACATTTTAACTTGAACTTCGTTGACATTTTAACCGGGAGTTGTTAAAATATACAAAAATATAATGTAATTTTTCTACATGTTGTCAAAATATACGAAACATAACTTCGTAACACATTTTAAAAGAATTAAAAATATTTTATTGAATTGATTTCGAAGATTACGATATTTTGTTGTTTTGAATATGGGTACTTGATCAAATATGCATTTTATCGTGAATGTGAATATATCATAATATACTTAAAAACTTTTCATATATGTGTATTACACGTAAAATGATTTAAAATGATCTTTGTGAAATTTAATTACCATTAATTTACATCAATTGTAACTTAAACAGTAATTGTTAAATCATGTTATGGCCTTACAAGACACAACTTACCTACATTTGTTTATAATTGTGTGTAGGTAATACAGTTTAGACTAGATGTGAAAGTATTACGTCTTTCACTTTTTCATCAAGCTTTAATAAAGTTCTCTTTAGGGCAAATGCAAATTATTTCGCTATTTATTTTACCGAGTGTTTCTATATAATAATATAACGAATAAAAATATTTCATCACGATTTATAAAATTGTTTATTCAGAGAAAATCTATGTTATTACATTTTTATAATCGCTAAAATTGTATTTTCGAAAATTAAAGAAAAATTAAAATTTGGATAAGTAAAGAATATTCTAATAAGGCAATTAAAACATTTTACAAGATACCTAAGATTATTTTTTTTATTTATAAAATGTTTTACAAACAGAATAAAAGCATTATAAAAATAAAAAAAACTCGAATTACAATTTCCAAAACCGAAGAAATGTGAAAGATTATTTATTGTTATATTATAATATGTGTTATGTAGGTACCTACATAGGTATACTGTCGAATAACATTTTTTTCTACTGAAATACTAAATATTATGTTTCAGTAGGTATGATATATGTATAATGTATATTGTATATATGTATTATAAGTATATATTGTACTCGTATATACATATTCCATATACTATTGATTTTATATATAATATTGTTTCTTACACACATTTAAAATGCATATATTATATAAAACCATTACGAGCCTGGTATATAATATGTTTTAGGCAATGTGGTCCTGTCCGGGAAATGTGAACCGCAAATAAAACAATTTATTTTAACAGTTTATTTTTAAGTTTTTTTTTTTTATTATGTATTACACTTATATCTATATAAAATTTTTTGTAATTTAAAAGGAAATCTAAATTAAAAACTAGAGGAAAAATTCGATTCAAAAACAATGAAAAAATTATGATGTAATAATAGTATTATAAGTAAAAAAAAATTAAATGTTAGTACCTATTTGGTTACAGAAGGTAATTATATAATGAGTTATATATGCTTAAAATTACGAATTATTTAATATTTTACATGAAATGCATTTAGACGTTGAGCATTGTGGTAGAAATCTCATAGAATATGAAATAAATTAAAATTAAAAATATACAATAATGTCTTATTTCAATTTTTGTTAATTATGTTAAAAAAATTAGTAATTTGACCAATTATTTCTTCGAAAATTAATTTACGGTGTCAAATTGATTTCATTGACATGCAAACGAAACCATATGGATAATACATATTTAGCTGTGTCTACCACGACTATCTAATAAAATTTGTTATACTCAAACCACTTAAACATAAAATCACCGAAGTAGTTGCATATTATGTTATATTGGATATAAATGCAAAAATAAGCAAGAAGATCTTGCAATTAAACGTGTCATAGTAGTAATATATGTATAAATAAAAATGTAATATAGATAATATTTAAAAATATGTAGGTATAATAGCTTATCTAATTGTAACTTATTGTTTTATTTAATAAATTATTTGTAACTATAATATATTGTATTATAAAGATTAAATATTATCGCATGTATTATCTCATATTTTTAGATTTTTAGCGTAGCGACTGGCGATAAATATGGGTTTTATTTTATTTATTTTGTTTATGCATGTATACACTTTTTTTGGGGTAAATTAAGATTTTTCGGACGTTGAGCTTCCTAATAGGTAATTTGTTCTAGTTTATAAAGGTCGTTTATTCATTTTATAAGTATAGTTTCCAAAAACGTAACGAAAAACTATCGATCATAACGAACAATAATTGTTATAAATCAGGAAATATTTATAAAATTATCATGGTTATCGACATAATGATATTTTTTTATATGTATATACCTATGTGTAATGTAAATACGTTTTTGAGTAGAGAGAGTTCCAGTTTATTTGAGTAGAATTGAGTAGCAGTTTTTGAATACAGAAATTTATGATGGAATTTTCATTTTAGTTGATACTTTAAATTTTAAAGTTCAGGGATTCAAACCGATATATATATATATATTTTTTTTTTTTTTTTAGTTAATGGTATTTGTTCTTCTATTATATGTTTTTGTTTTGTTGGTTAATGTTTTTCTTATATATTATAATACAAAAATTACTTATTAGAAAAATCAACAATCAAGAGATCGAGGTTTTCACGCTTTCACAAAGAAAAAATATAAAACAAATATTTGATAATAGCATTGATGATAACCCATTACTCCTATCATTTTTCAAACTAGAGACACAGTGACTGACCTAATATATCAAATATCATTTACAAGTTGTAATAAAAAAACTCATTTTGAAAAATTATTGCTTTTAATTTATTAAGAACAAAAGGATTTTTTTCGTTCAAGAACGGAAAATTATGCTTGTTTAAATATTTTGTTTTTTAAAAAATCAATTGTGTTTCATTTTTGGTTTCATTTATGTGCATTTTTCTATAATACAGGTTAATTTAGAAACCAGTAAAAATAACCATGCTTATTTTTGAATTTTCTCAGTAGTTTTCAATTGCATAATGGAATTAACTACTGAACATTATTATACATTAGAAAATTAAAATGACTGAAACTTGAAATTTACACAAAATTTTTACTATAGCACTTTATTAACGTTGTAAAAATTAAAAAAACTTTTTGACCACTTTTCAGTAATTTTTTTAAATAAAATATTGAACTTTGATTTGTTTAATTGTATGCTGTATACACTTTTTTGAGTATAAAAAGTTTAATGAGTCGAGTAAAAAATATTTTTTAGGTAAACATTGCTTAATTATGACCTATTATAGTACCTACCTAGTTGGTATTTTAAAAAGTTTAATCTCAAATTTTCTTAGTTTTTGAGTGTAAAAAAATAAACGAAAATAATTGAAAATTCTAATAAATCAGAAAATAACACACACATGCCAAGCTTCGCACAAAATTGTTTTATCAAAATAAATGATTTATCATTGGTTTCAATTCAATACATCCACCACTCTGTATCCTATCCGACAAACAAAGTACTTCCACCCTCTACTGACATTTTTTTTTTATTAAAAATTCGATTTCTTTTGAAACTAAAAAAATATAATGTTCCCGTGTTATACATAATAAAAAAGAAAATATTATAAATAAATGCTAAAATAATTTGTTTTATTAGTGGTTCACATTGCTCGGGCAGGACCACATTGCCCGTAACATTATATATTTACATGTAGTTATATATATATTATACAATATACATACATATTTTAACGAGCGCGTTAAAAAACAATTAATTTCTCATTTTTCAAGATATTTTAAATCGTAATTTTGGAGGGGAAAATACCGGAGGTTACGAATAAATTATTCGAGGAATCGTGTTTTTGGAACGTTTTATTTATTTATTTATTTGTTTTGCGAAAACCCAAAGTTGTCCAAGAATATCATTAAAAATTGTATACCTATATATTATAATGCGTAAGAATGTAAATAAATCATTTTCTAAAAAAAAATTTAAAAAATAATAATAAGAACGATAAACTATTAAACATATTTAAATAAGTGAAAACGTACTCTAATGGGTCGTCTATTACCACGGGCACGTCTTAAAGATCAATTACCGCGCGGTAAAGGTGTACCTATTAAATATTATTAACTAGGCGTGCTCCGACGGAGATAATTCGTTTTTAGTCATCGGATTAGTTTCATATTACGTGTCCATTATGGATTACAATAATTATTTTGGTATTATTTACAATGCACATATTCTCTCGTACGTATACTTGTCCAGTTATTATCAATTTAATTTCGTTTGTCAACCTATATCAGGGGCGTCATTTCAATTATTTTTTTGGGGTGTGCAAGGTATCAAGCAGGTCATTTTGAAATTTTACCAGGCCATATAAAAATAGAGCAGATCTACGAGAGGAGGATTTCCCACCCCCCCAAATACCCCGACTGAAATTAATTTACCTGAAGATTTCCTTCCTTGTAAACAAAGAAGTAAAAAAAGAAAAAAGCCGTCTCTGATGAAGGTGAAACTCGACTTTTAGATCCACCACTGCATATATATCTATGTAGATTATCCAACTTTTATTTTTTTCAATAAATCATGAACAGCAATCAACATAAATAGTAAAAAGGTATTTAAGAAGAACTAAAAAATAATAAATAATTCATTACTTTACCTGTGAAAACTATTAATTAATGCATAAAAAGTTTGAAGGTGATAAATGCAGCAAAAAAGATGAAGAAAAGCACATAATATTTACATTTATTAATTTATATTTATATTTATAACTTTTGCACAGTGAAAATATGCATAAACTATATAACTACCTCCATAGATATAATATAAAATATAGTATTTTAAACTGTGAGGCGAAAAAATTACAAAACATATTACGTCCGTTAACCGTAGATTATCAAATATACACAATTGATTACACAATGTTTGTTTATTGACAGTAAAATACCAATATTATTAATATGAAAATGTAATTTAATTTTAATTTATTTAATAAACGGTACATTATTTCAGCAGGCCAATTGAGAATATTTTAAAAGTAAGGGGTGCAACCGCACACCTTGACCCCCCCCCCCAAATGACGCCCCTGCGGCCTATATACATATTATGTATACCTATACCTGTACTTGTTTCTCATTTTCAAATTAAATATTCACAATCGTATTATTCAACACTATTGTGATAATATTATTACGATTTATCGTTTCCCCCCCCCCCCCCATCATTTTCCAGATACACTTTGACGTCAGCTATCACGTTATTTCGGTTCCACGCGCGACAGCCAGAGCTATTATATAGAATTGTCATCAATCGAATCTGTACTGCAAATAATACGCCCGGCGCGTTTGCAATGTGCTGCAGCTGGTGATGTGTATTTAGCGACTTACCCGGCAGGATATTATTATTATTACTATTATTATTTATCATTATTATTATTATTATTATTATTACTTTCTTCAGCAGCATCCATAACACAATTACGGCGGTTATAATATATCATTCACGTGCCACCCGAAACAGAATAATATAGAAAATCGAAATCCGAAACCAGTTATTTTTTTATTACTATTTTTTTCATACCTACTCGTATGTACCTATAATATAATCAGACACATCTTCGGCTCGTGCGCGTGTCCGTGTATACGTGTGTGTGTGTGTGTGTGTGTGTGTGTGCGTAGACATGTATCGCATTCCGACCCACTGACACACATCGAGGTGACTTCTCCGGGAGTGGCAATGAAAAGACGAGGGGAGGAAAGGTCTCTGACTCCACCTCGGGCGGTATCCAGTGTACCTGTAACATGTACGTAGAAACCGGCGCGATTCCCTTTTTTTCCCTCGCCGCCGACACTGTGACTCATATATAACCTAACCGTGTAAATATCATTGATAACATATGCGCGTTACAATGTACCCGACCAGGCAGACCGATCGTCACGCGAAAGAAATGAAACGAAAAAAAAAAAAAAAAAGTGAAATCCTGCGCGCCGACTGCAGCACAAGCCCCCTTAGGCGCGATTCGGGAACCGCAAAAATTCCTGCATGACATTATAACGATCCCGTAAGATCGCCTGTTGACGTTGCCGGCGTAGGAGTGACACGAGACGGGACGGATTTCACCAAAACCAACACGGGCCATCCCGACGTTCCGACTGCATAATATGAGCAAAGGCTCTATAATAATCATAGTGATGTTATACGAACCCAGAGAACATTTTTGAGGTCGAACCGAACCGAACCGAACTTCAAAAAAAAAAAAAAATTAAAAACAATTTAGCACTTAATAAAAGTTGGTAACTCAAGAGCTTCTTTTATCCCCCCAAAAAAAAAATGATCGTCAAAATACTGAATACTGATCAATATAAGACGACAAAACAATCGATCTATTTTTTTGTATCGTACCGCAAATATTGGTATACGAATTACGATTAACGTATATTTTCTACACGTCCCGCTTCCGACGCCGAAAACTCGTCGGAATAATCGCCCGTGTTCGATTCTAATTCAAAGTATTTTAAATATTTTATAAACATCGCTCTATATATTTATAGCATACCTACTATGGAATGTGGGTATTTGATTCGTAAATAATTTTTAATAAGTACATATCATATCATATTATATTGATATTAATTGATAAACGATAACGAAAATTCGTCGATAATATAAGTACCTACTCATATTCCTACTCGCACGGAAAAAATTATTATTCATCCTAAAAATAGAAAAAACTACTTATTTAAACATTTTTTATTTTTTTTTTTTAGCGATTTTCGACAAATAGGTTCAAGTTTTTATTTTCCTTAGTTCGATATTCGAACAGCCAGTGCCGCAACTAGGATTCTTGGGGCCCCGGACACAATCAATTGATGGGGCCTCCAAGCAGGGGCGTACCGAAAATCTAACTTATTCTACCTACCTTATTATAGGTAGTTGAAAAAAAAAGTTTTCATTTTTTTTCTAATTTGATTATATTTAGTCATTTAGCCGACTGACATGGTGATTTGACCGAATGAGTTCATTTTAGGGGGGAAATTTCCG
Organism: Pemphigus obesinymphae; assembly: GCA_025469235.1. NCBI lineage: Eukaryota > Metazoa > Arthropoda > Insecta > Hemiptera > Aphididae > Pemphigus > Pemphigus obesinymphae. The sequence continues at coordinate 6,091 of JAIPRL010005242.1, read as the reverse complement.
CTCTGCCCCCGCTGGTTTTTCCCCTGCCCCCAAGACCTATAAACATAATATTTTTTCATAGGTCCATAACTCATAAATTAATACAAAGGTATTAATGATGATTTTTTAAAGCCTGAAAATCATATGTATATAACATAGCAAATCTACGTACTGCATTATTATTACTACAGTTTATTTATAATTAATATTAGAGTAAATTTACCTATTATAAAATTTTTAAATGGGGGCCCCTAGCCAATTCCAAGGGACCCCTTTACCGGGGCATTGCCCCGGCCGCCCCTGCGGTTTTTGCGGCACTGCGAACAACACTATTTTGTGATTAGTTCGGTTCGAATATTTTCAATTTTGAGTTCGATTTTTGAACCTAACCGAACACCCCGGATTCGGTTCGGTTCGGAAATCGAACAGTTCGTAACATCACTAGACATAGTATTATATATATCACTCGTAGTTCATGTATATATAGATAAGGTCAGTGGCGTAGCCAGGGGAGGGGTTGAATGTTTAAACCCCCATTGCATTTTTTTCATACGTTCGTATTGTAATTTATACTTTTTATTTTAATTTTTATATTTTTTTTTTTTTTTTTGTTTTATAGGTACACCACTGAACCTGGTACTTGAATGGTCCGATAAGATTTAATTTATATTTAAAAACCGGCCATTGCACAATCCTTACTACGCCAATGTGGTAAATTACAAACGGTTGTGGTAAAGACCGAAAAACAAATTTACTATACTGTCATTTTCACGGAATATAGACGATTTTTCTATACATAAACAGCCGTATATTAAAGTCGTCTCGTTTGTTTCAACAGTTAACAAATAGGTAGGAAATCGAAAAATCCTATCTCGAAAAAAATTCAACACGTTTTCCATTCTAATACTCGAGTGTGACTGTGTTTTTAAAGTAGGGACGTTTTTTCTACCGTGGTGTTTTTCAGTGAAATTGAATGAGAAAATTCATTTCACGAAACGAAAATAAAATCTGAGGGCACGAGATCTGGAGCTATAGCGTGTAATGGATGTTATACCAAACATCCATGCACACGATTTTTTCTTTATCCAACACTTGTCACGTAACAGTTTATCATTTATTTTCTCCGATACTTGCGACATTTTTTTAAACGAATTCTCTCGTTCAATATTCATTTTCGCGAAATACCTTAGAAAATAATGCCCCGTATTTATTTGAGTAAATATTTTTCAGCCATACTGCAGTCTGCAGTAGACACCGTTGTGACAAATGCATCAATTCGAATGGCGAATATGTGCAGTAGACATGTAAAAAATCGTAGTAAATATTTTTTTTCCGTGGGTATATTCGTTGAAAATGTAAATCGATTGCTAATAAAATGTAAGCATATAATGTTGTATACATAAATATACCGACAGTGGAATTTTCGGTTGCGGTAAACCGCGTCTAGTTTAGGCGTATTTAATCGCGGACGAGTATAACACTGTACCCGGGCCGAATGATAAATAAAATGTTGGATCCGATTTTTTTTTTTTTTTAACAAGTGTATCTATACTCGTTTTCTCGTTACACCGTTGTTTATACATGTATACATAAATATATATATATATATTGTAAAAAAATCATCATTTCCCACCTAATCGCCACGTTTAAATACGGTTTTATGCGTTTAAAAATCCATCTAACGATATACCAAAGAAACGATTAAAATACCGTTTCGAACAAATTATATTGTATACCTGTGCGAAAACATATTGTAGACGTACGTCTAAATCGACAATACCGTATTAATTCGGTTATAATGAGTTCATTATTCTCCGGTAAAATCTGCAGTACTTATAATTTTCCGTGTTCAATGTAATTTTATATTATAGCTATAGATATTATACACTTTGTATGATACGATAGTATCTACTTTTAATCCGGTAGAAATATCGTTTGTATTGTTAGTAGGTAGGTATGTCGTTTGGAACACGACTCGGTTAAAGTGTATGCGGTATGAGATATATTTTTTTTTTTTTTTTGCAAGATTAATATTACAGACTTGTACCCATAAGAATACGTCTATTTCAAATTCAAAATATATCAAACATTAATTTCGTAAGTATAATGTTTATACGTACGTGTACACGTGTTGATATAATTACCATAGGAAAAATATACACAGGTATATATTGGAGGAATTTAGGGAAAAAATATACCTAATAATAAGACCTAATGTCCGCATAAGTAATTATTATTCAAGTAGTGTTATAATATTATTATTTTCAATTTTAAAACAATAATAATTCGTGAGATTCGAAAAACGAATACAATAGATTGTATATATAGTGTTATCGTATATAGATATAGTATCCATATATATAACATTTTTTAAACTATTTTTTATTATAATTTTCCTTTTACTCCAAACTGTTAATGTGTTTTCATAATATTTTGCAAAATATTGCATGATTCAAATTTCACAACATTCTATAATATGATGGACACACTAAGAAATATAATGTATATATAGAATATAGTAATAATATATAGTATAATATGTGTTTAACGCGGCACTACACATATTAATATATTATGTAGGTAATCCTATACTGTCATTGATTATATATTTACATACATTTATAAATTATAATTTATAATCAACGACAGGTACTATGTAGACATGTAATGGATTATATACCCAGGATTGTGCAGTATCTAATATTGTATCTTGTATATCTTGTATATGTAGATACATTTTTTCCAGTATAAGATTAAAATTAAATTTTTTCTTCTTATCTCACAATATAAAAATAAAACAATGATTTTCATATTTTTTGTTGATTATTAATATATTATTGACGCTAATACTGGCGATTGATCTATTCTAGACTTGCATGCTTCATTCCATTAGTTTACATATACCGTGACGTCACGAAATAATAAAAAAGATTACAATATTTTTTTTCGATAAGTGTATATTGATACAATTCAGTTTACAACAATATACTTTTTTAATTATATATATCAAATAAATTTGAGCACTTGTGACTAAAATATTATAAAATATCACCTATTATTATTATTTTTATATATGTAAGTAATAGGAAATCTTTTGAATATAATTTTAATCGGATTATAATTTATGATATAACAGTTATATATAGTTTACTTCAAATTACTTGGTAGTCAAATGATACGTGTCAGTAAAACTATTGAGGCATCTTTGTACAGGAACGGATTTAAGGATGAAATGGGGGAAATACCCCCCACAAAACATTTTGAAAAAAAAATTGATAAGCAAAAATATGTTTACCGACAATTTACTTCACTGAATACATAAATAAATAAAAACATGCTGAATATTAACAATATAAAAAAATTATGTATTTATTATATAAACATTGTTTCACAAATTACCATTAATCATGGAATTTCTTATACTTTTTATAAATGTTTTTGTTATTAAACATATAGAAAAAGCGTATATATCAATTGCTATTTGATAGCCACGTGATTTGCTTATCAATTATCAATATCGTCTGAAAATTTTCTTTTCGTGAGCAAATTTATAAACATTGGTACTTTCGATAGTTTTCCAAGCGGTAATAATAAAATAACAAAACATTGCGTTCACTGTAATCTATCTAGTTAATGTTTCTTTGTTTATCGTTGCACAAATGTTTGAAGCGTCTAATTTGTTTCCCGGCCTTTATGAACATCTAGAAAATGATAATTATCATGCAAATTTTTATTTAAGAGATTGGAGCTTATCAAATTTTTAGTCCATAACACCATATATAGGTACGATTGATTTTATAAATTGTGTTATGTTAATATTATATATTTTAAATTAACCATATATTCAGCTGTGTAATATTCATTAGTAATTACTTTTAAATTTAATTTGTGTTAAAATACTAGCGCCGAACTGCCTTTTTCTACGCTCCGCCTAAAAGCCAAGCTCTAAACAAGATTAATCGGCTTGGCACTATTACATATTCATCATGATATTGAAGTGAACCCCGAAGAAATTATCGAACGATTCGCAAAGTTTGTGTCCCATCGAATGATTTTATTAACGGTTTTTTCCGTATATATATATATATATATGTTGATATTATTATCAATACGTTTTTGCAATACATTTTTTCAATTATTGTGTAATTTTTATCTTCTATGAATAATATATATATATGTAAAATTGTGTAATTTATGAAAAATAGTAAGATTTTTAAATCTATAATTTGTGGAACAATTTTTGAAATTGATTTCTCCCATACAAATAGACTTTTAGACCTGCTACTGCCTTTAAATAAACTATACATCCCTAATAATTCTTTGTATTTTAAAATTTACTTTATTATTATTATAATAAATTAAAGTAAAATTATCAAAAAAAAAAAAAAAAAAGTTTATAAATTACAATTTTACGGATCAAAAAATTCCCCATCTATATAGTACCTATATATATATACTATACCTATATAATATATTATATATTTTTACTTTAGGTACACGTGTACATATAATAACGTATAGGATCATATATTACAAATTCACTACGAATTCATAAAACAATCGGTGTTCGATATGTACGTGTTCGTGTTCGTACATTTAGGGATGAAATATGAGTAACAGTCAAGTGTTTTGAACGAGATTTTAAAAACACTCACTCGTAAGTATAAAATAAAAAAATAATAATAATAATATCGACCCGACTGTCATATGTATATAATATAATAATGTTATTCATTGGGCCGAGTGGTTGAAGTATGCGTTATACATATATATATATATATATATATATATTCTTTATACGGGATATATTATAGTGATTTTAAGGCACAACTCGAGAATTTCATAAATTTCCGATCAACTCTCTCCGACCGACGTCAATCACCTGCAGATGCAACGACTCCAGGGGTCTTGGAAGACAAACGCATGGCATTATATTTCAGAAAATAGACCTCTCAAACCGTGTGCAAGGATTTTAATTTCTTGGAAATTTATTTTATTATTATTATTATTATTACCTCTTAAACATTTTAAGTGCTCCGCGACAAATCTATATATTCTTTGCAGCGTATACGTACACTGTGCAGTATATACACACGTATATAATATATTATACGTATATGAATCGTTCAGAAAACGACAAAGAACGAAACTCAATCGGCGCAGTTGAATGGAAAAAATTATATGTGTATGATATCATGGTTAATGGGTCCACACGATCTCCCGTAAAAGACATAATAAAATAAATTACATTGTAATAGTAATAATAATAAAACTTACCGTTAAATTTAATTTCTAGGTTTTCGAAACCCGAAACTGGTTCGAGTATACCTATAATATAGCCGCCAAGTCGTTTGTAAAACGTTCTATTGAATCCACATCATATCATTATGATAGTTGTAGTGTCTACGCGCAATAGCAATTATTATTTTACGTCGTCCTCTGCAAACATCGTACACACTATTGATAACCGAAACTTCGATTACGATGATTTCATACGTTTTACGAATAGGAAATATCGAATGAATAATCGCAATCGGTTGGATAAAACCATATAGGTAATTATTATATTAATTACCTTCTTTTTTTTTTTACAGCAATTTTATATCATATAATTTTAACAATAGTAGCTTTATAATTATATAGTATAAGGTTTATGGGTTATTTATTATTAACGTACTTAACGCATGTTCTCACGATAAACCTAATTATGTTTTTTATTATCTTATCAATAACCAAAACTCGTGTTTGTTAAGTTCAGTAACCAAGTCCCATTAAGTTAACCACGATAATATGTGATAAGCAAAATATATTGTATTATCTATGTATACATAGTCATATAGATAGCCGTTCTAATTATATTTAAATCAAATTCTAATATTCAAGTTCTAATTTATTGAACTAATAAAAAAAAGCCGGTCAGTAGGTTGTGGAAGCACTTCGCTCGTTGGGTGTCAGTATTGGTCGATGCACTTCGCTACTGGGCAAGGTACTTTTGGTGGATGTATTGAATTTGAAAGTAATGATAAATCATTGCATTCAATAAAACGATTCTGAGCGTAGCTTCGGTGTAGTATACATAACTCATATCATTTTTTTTTCTAGGGATCGATCG